>JACERP010000430.1:0-62345 GCA_014080715.1 Scenedesmus sp. NREL 46B-D3 | reverse complement strand
TAGCTGGGAGCCACAGCCCACCACCTGCAGCTGCAAGCTGCATGCACGTGTTCGAACGTGGCGAGCTTGCATGGGGCGTGCACCGCACTGGGTGCGTCTCCAAACACACCTTTGACACGTTTGCTGAAAGCAGCAGCACACAATGAGTGCAGAAGCAACATGCTGAACCAACTGAGTTGTTGTTTCTGAAAAGCCATGAACCTCGGTCCAACCACAGCGGTAACATAACAGCCCCCTGTACAACCGATCCCTTTCCCACAGCAAGGTGTGCATCCCCAACAGCTGTACGATGACGTGCCGCAACGCGTGCCTTGCCAAGCTAACCGATATGTTCCAAACCCATACACGGCACACAACACGACACCAAACATGCACCATGGTCGCACCCCCATCTGCCAGGTGCGCAGACAGGCGATGCACGTGCCAAACATATCACAGCACTGCTGTTCGCCACCCTAGGAGGTGGTAGCAGCTTCGTGGCCGCACATACGCGCAGCAAGGCGCGACAACAGCACTGCCTGGAAAGCAGCAATCACCACAACCACAACCACGACCACCACCACAGGCAAGTGCAGACGCCAGCAGGCCACCATTCATGCCAGGCCACGCCAGGCGCCAGCAAGCACAGCACGGCACACAACACACAGCACACAGCACATGGCGGCAGCCACACACTGCAGTGCTGGGCTGAGGAGGAGCTGCCGCGGGAGCATCGGCCCGCTGATGCCCAAAGCAAAAGGCCATGGCTCATCCAAAGGGACAAACTGTACACCGGCATGGTGCAGCTGCCAATGCGCCTGAAACCACAACGCACACGTGAGGCACTGCATGCTGTCCTGACATGCATACGCCCCATGCAGCGATGGGGGCCATGCACTGGGGTACATGCAAACACCCAAACCCTGGACACAAACCATCACACTGCAGCTGCGGCGGCTGGAACCATAGCACATCCCCGCTGGAATCCCTGCTGCAGAATATGCACCACACCCGGCTACAGTGTTGGGTCAGCTGTGGAATGCAAACCATGCGTGCCTCGCGTGGTGCCCGCATGACTGACGCACACACGGCAGCCAGTGCTGCCTGTGCCACTGCTGCGGGAACGCGGCGCCAGCATGGCAAGGAACCTTGTGCAGGTGGAATGAAACGGATGCACGACGACGACAGCACCAGACATAACATACCGCTGGTGCAAGCACACCAAGCACAACAGACGCAAACAAACACAACAGACCATGCAGCTGACGCAGCTGCCAAAACAGAGTGACTGGCTCAAGCCACCCCCCCTAGGCACGGTTCTAGGGGCATCGCTACAGGTGTCCTTGCTCGTTGCAAACTAGAAAACTGAGAAGCAGGGCTGCTGCCGCAGCAGGTGCGGCACCAGCTGCCCAGCTGCTGCTGTGCGGCATGCTGCAGCTGCACCGCAGCAGATGACACACAGATGCAGAAATGCACTGCTGACCCATGCCGTAGCCCTGGAAATACGCCAGAACATGCGCAAGCAAAGCACGATTAGCTATCATGGCGCTCACTGTTCACTGGGAGCCCGCATCACAAGCTACTTTGGTGCCAACTGATGCAAGGAGCCAACACACCATTTCATGCCAGCTGCCCTGCTCAAAACAGCACTGACCAGCGCGCTCATTGTACTCAGCCACTGGTGCCAGCACTGAATAGCACTCGCAGTGTGCAGTTGACGCCTTTGACTGAACCCTTCGCACTGCAATGCAACTTCCCTACAAACCACCCTTTGATATAACAATAACGCGACGTCACGCTCGACAGATGGCAATCGGGGCAGGCCAGTGCGCCAGTAGCACAGGCGCAGCAGCCATGCCAGATCTAGAGCCCAGCCGCCGCTGCTGCTGCTTCACTGGTACTTCCTCCTGCTGCTGGCTTCGTCCTGCTCACTGTCTGTCTCTGCATGACGCTTGCGGCCAGCTAACCGACCACCAGCACCAGCAGCAGCAGCACCAGCACCAGCGGCAGCACCTGGTGCGTCTACACCCACAGCCCCCTTTGCCCCATGCGCATGGTGATGCAAGGGCGTCACCACCGCCTGCTGCTGAGAGGCTGCTGCAGCAGCTTGCTCACTGTCACCGCCACCAGTGACACCTGCTGCTGCTGCTGCTGCTGCTGCTGCAGCGCATGGGCTCTTCCCAAGTGCTGCTGCAGCGGCCGTCTCCGCAGCCAGCTGCGTCAGGCGCGTCAGCTGCTGCTGCTGCTGCTGCTGCGCTGCGCCGGCCTCATCCTCCTCCATGCCGCCGTCGCCCGCCTCTGACACGCGGTCGCCGCGCTCCACGTGCGGGCTCTCCTTGGCGCTCTCCTCGCTGGCGGCGGAGCTGGCCAGGCTGGGCGTGCGCTCCTCCAGCCAGTCGGACGCCATGCCCGGGTGCAGGTGCTGCTGGAAGTAGTGGTACGCGCGCGCCGCGTTCACCATCGCCGCGCTGTTCGGCGGCTGCGCCAGCAGCGCCGCCGCGGTCACATACTGCCAGTACAGCGCTGGGCTGAGGCCTGCGTGGAAGCACGCGGCGGTCTGCGCGCCCAGCTCCGCCCACGCCGTGTGCGGCATCATGTGCTGCAGCATGGCAGCGGCGGGCAGCAGCTCGTGCGCCGCGAGGCCCATGGCTGCACTGCTCAGCCCCGACGGCCAGTACCCCAGGCCGCCGTTGCTGCTGGGCATGCCGCCGCCGCCATGCACTGCTGCCGCTGCCGCCGCCAGCATGCTGCTGCTGCCCGGACCTCCGGGAGGCACTGGCGGCATCGCTGCTGCTGCTGCCAAGCCGCTGCTGACGGGAGGCAGCAGCCCAGCGAGGCCAAGCAGGCTGCCGCCGCCGCTGCTGCCGCCAGTGCCTGGAGCTGCAGCAGCAGCGCCAGCGCCTGGCAGCGAGAAGCCAGTGCCAGTCGCACCTGGCAGCGGCGGCAGGTAGCTGCCAAGCAGCTGCAGCGGGCTCGCACCAGGCAGCAGCGCCGCTGTTGCTGGCAGAGGCAGGCAGTTGCTGGGCAGGCCTGGCGGCAGCGGCGGCACAAACGGCGCACCAACAGGCGGCACAAGTGCCGCCAGCGGCACCGCAGGAGCCAGGCACGCAGCGCCACACTGACTGCTGGGAGGGTGCTGCAGGCCAAGCATGGCTGCGTTTGCCAGCGGCTGCTGCTGTTGCTGCACCGACATGCTGACAAGAGGCCCGCTGAGCGGCGCACTGACTGGCGCAGGCGCCTGGAATGCACTGCTGGGCATCCATGTGCTGCTGGCGATGTTGCCGCCGCTTGTGTGGCCGCCACCTGCCGCTGCTCCCGGGTAGTTGCTGCCGCCGCTGCCGCCGCCGCCGTTGCCGTTGGTGGTGCCGCCGGCATCCGCCTCTGCGTCAGTTGCTGCTGCAGCGGCGGCATGTGCGGCAGCTGCTGCAGCTGCCAGCGTGTCTGCAGTCGGCAGCCTGCTGGGCAGCCACGCATTCAGTGCAGCTGTGTCCAGGATGGGGGCGTTCTGCTGCTGGTGCTGCTGCTGGCGCTGCTGCACCTCGCTCGGGTACCAGCGCATCTGCTGCTGCTGCAGGGACTGGTAGTGCTGCACGGCTGATGCTGCGTTCTGCTGAAGCCACAGCAGGTTCTGCAGGGACAGCGGCTGCCCAGACGCACTCTGGTGGGCAGAGTTTGTGCCAGCTGCAGCTGCTGCTGCCGCTGCTGCTGGCTGTACAGGCAGCACAGGCTGCGATGTCAGCTGCTGCGCTGCCAGTTGTACTGCCTGCTGCGCTGCTTGCTGCTGCGCATGCTGAGCCGCCAACGGCTGCACTGGCGACAGCGGCATGTGCCCTACACCAGCGTGGCCAGCAGCGGCGGCAGCACTGCCTGCTGCTGCCGCTGCCGCTGCTGCTGCCGCTGCTGCTGCTGCTGCAGCAGTCTGGCTGGGGTGGCCAGGATGCTGCAGCAGCTGCAGCTTATGCTGCATCAGCGAGTGGCACTGCTGCAGGAACTGCTGCTGCTGGTGCGCAGCCGCCGCTTGAGCTGCTGCATTCTGCGGCTTGTGATGTTGCTCTTGCATGTGCGGGTGCATGTACATGTGAGGCCGCTGCTGCTGCTGCTGCTGCCCTGAGGGCGGCATGGTGCCCAGGCCGGGCGTGTCCTCAGCGCAGTGGCTGCTGTAGCCATGCTGGCCGGTGCCAGCAGCCGCGTGCAGCATGTGCGCTGCATGGTGCGCGGCAGGGGTGGACACCGGTGCTGCACCGCTGTAGTTGGTGGCCGCCCAGCTGCTGCCGGCTGCACCATACCCGGCACTTGTCAAGCCCATCAGCCCGACGGTGTTGCTGCCCCTCAAGCCCCAGCTGGCCCCGCCGGAGCCGTACATGGCACCCGTGCCGTACGTCGCATTGGTGTCGCCAGTGCCACCCGTACCGCCAGTGCCACCCGTGCCGCCAGTGCCATGCGTGCCGTGCGTGGCGCCTGTACCCCCACTGCCACGACCTGTGCCACCGCTGCCGTTCCCAGAACCGCCGCCGGTGGCGCCGCCAGTGGCCCCCCCGGTGCCGCCGCTGCCGTTGCCGGCTGTGCCGCCGCCTGCGCTGCCATCTGCTGCACCGCCTGCTGCGTCGGTCTGGCCTGCGGCGCCGCCAGACCCCCCAAGCCCTAAACCCAGGCCTTGCAGTACCATGTTCTCCCCCTGCAAGCCCCCACTGTCCATGACCGGCACGCCAGCAGCTGCAGCCGCCGCACACATGGCTGCAGGCTGCGCCGCAGCCATGACGACGCCAGCTTGCTCTGGATGATGGGCTGCGGCCTGCTGCAGCTGTGCCAAATGGTGCTGCGTTGCAGCTGCGATGCTGCCAGCAGCCGCAGCAGCCGCTGCTGCCTGGTGCTGCATCTGCTGCTGCGGCTGCCACTGCGGGCCTGCAGCCTGCCCCAGCAGGCCCTGCCACTGGTTCAAACCCTGCAGCCCCATGACTGCCACAGCTGCTGGCAGGTGCTGCAGCAGAGCTGCCTGCTGATTCAGGCCTGCCTGCCACTGGTATGCCTGCTGTGCGAGCAGCAGCTGCTGCTGCTGCCACCACATCACCTGCTGCTGCTGCTGCTGCAGCATCTGCTGCACGTTGGGTGCTGGCGAGCACCGCCCCAGCTGCCCATCCAGCTGCTGCAGCATGCCAGGCGGAAGCAGCGCCGGCTGCAGCAGCTGCTGCTGGTGCTGCTGCAGCTGCTGCTCTAGTGCATGCATCATTCCAAGCTGCTGGTGCTGCTGGTGGCCTGCATGCATTGACGGCGACGTCAGCTTACCACTCTGCACCATGGGCTCAGAACCTGTGGCAGCATGCTGCTGCTGCTGCTGCTGCTGCAACTGCACTGCCTGCGCCATGGCAGCACTGCTGAGGGGCAAGCACTCAAGTCCAGCAGCAGCAGCAGCGTCACCACATGATGCTGGCGCTGCTGCTGCCGCCGACCCTGCTGCACCAGCCACTGGCACGCTGCTCGGCACACAACCGGCTCGCCCCGGGAGCTGGCCAGCTGCTGTTGCTGCTGCCTCTGCTGCCCTCACACCAGCCGTGCCCGAAGGAAACATCGCCTGCAGCAGCTGCTGCTGCGCTGCCACAGCTGCTGCTGCTGCGGCACTCACTGGCACCTGTGCCGGCTCGCTGTGGCTGTCATTGGGCCCTGAGCCTGCACCTGCAGACCCCGAACCCATGGCAGCTGTGCCCGACCCCATGCCTCCCGACCCAGAGCCCATAGCTCCACTGCCAAGGCCATTGCTGCCTATGAGACCATTGCTGGCAGCCAGGTTTGAGCCTAACAGCCCGTTGCTGCCGCTGCCGCCCGTGCCCCCAGACGCGTTGCCCCCTGAGCCGCCCTGCGTGTAGCCCAGCAGGTGTGTGCCGGTGCTCTGCGCAGTGCCAGAGCCGCCAGTTGCTGCCACAGCATGTGCTGCTGCATCCGCTGCGATTGCTACAGCTGCCGCTGCGATTGCTACAGCTGCGTTGTTGGCATCTGCAATGGCTGCGGCAGCAGCTGCAGCTGCCTGCTGCGCCGCAGGGTTGGCGTTGTGAGGCGTTTTGCTGCCAGGCTGGCGAGGTGGCGGCGGCAACAGCGCAGATGCCCTGTCAGCAGCTGCAGAAGTAGCCACAGCAGCCATGGCAGGGTCTGCTGTTTGGCCGCTGCCGCTGCCATTGCCACTGCCATTGCCGCTGCCCTGCTGCTGCGGCTGCTGATGGTTGGGCTGGCTGGCCTGGTTTCCACCACCTGAGCTTTGCTCCGCTGTACATGTGCTGCGGCCACTGTTACCCAGCTGCTGCTGCTGCTGCTGGGTGGTGTTGTCATTCCCTGCACAACCATCACCTGCTGCTGCCGCATCTTTTGCAGCCTGCTGCTGCTGCTGCTGCTGCTGCTGCTGTTTGGCTGCGTCCTGCATCGTGAGTGGCATCAGCAGCTCTTGACGGTCGGGCTGCTGCACCGGCAGCTGCACAGCAGGCTGCTGCACGCCAAGCCATGCCGCTGCAACAGGCACAGCGAGGTCCAGCTGCTGGCCAAACTGCTGCATTGCAGCGCGAGCAGGCGAGCCTGCAAGCCCTGCAAAGCCAGCAGCAGCGGCCTGCGCATCTGCGAATGCCGCCAGCGCCTCTCCTGCAGCAGCTATCGCAGCATTGTCGCGTTGTAAAGCTGCTTGCTGGGCTGCGCCAGCATCAGTCATACACACATCACCATGCTGCTGATGGTCGGCTGCAGCCCCTGCTGCTGCCGCTGCCTGCTGCAGGTCTGCATGCTGCTGCAGCTGCCGCCTGACCTCACGCAGCGTCAGCTCGGTCTCCGCAGTCGCTGCCTCCCCGGCTGCTGCCACGTCTGTGGTTGTGACGTTGCTGTGGCTCATTGCTGCTGCATCATGCTGCTGCAGCTGCTGCAGGCGCGCTGCTGCTGACGTCATGCTTGCTTCAGCTGGCGTGACGGGCTCCGGTGCGCGGGGCGGCGCAGCATGCCCCAGCCCCGGGGCCACAGGCAGCAGGCTGCCAGGCCCTACCGTGTGCACAGGCGGCACCTGAACAGGCAGCAGCGGAGGCATGTGCGCTGCTGCTGCTGCAGTAGGCGGCAGGCGCAGCCCCGTGATGGCAGGCACAGCTGCAGCGTCGTGTGCGCCAGCGATGTGTGCCGCATGCGCAGCATGGCCGCTGCCATTGGGCGCTGCTGTCCATGGTGCTCGCCAGGCTGGGGTGTGCATGCCCCAGTTGGCTGCTGCTGCTGCTGCAGCAGGGTCATGGGGCACAGTCGGCAGATGGAGTGACACGCTGCCCTGCTGCTGGGTGCTGCAAGGAGGCATGCCACCAGCAGTTTGCTGCTGCTGCTGCTGCTGGTGGTGAGCCGCTGCCATAAGCTTTTGAAGCTCCCCCATGCCAACTTGTTGCTGCTGCTGACAAACCATTGGATCACTGCCACTGCCATCAGCAGGCAAAGGCGGTACAGAGGGCTGCATAAGCTGCAGCGGCAGGCCAGCAACTGCCGTGGTTGCTGCCGGTTTGCTGGTGACAAGCAGTGGCATGCCGGCAACATTGGCAGCAGTTGCTAGCGCCTGGTGCAGGCTGAGGGGTGGCCAGTGGGCAGGAAGGCCCGCCCCCTGCTGCTGCTGCTGCTGCTGTGGCGTGCTGCCTAGCTCTTCCACAGTGCCGGCGCCAGTGACCGCAGTGCCAGCAACTGTGGCTGCTTTATTCGGCGCTGGCGAGCCCTCTGCTGCTGCTGCTGCTGCTGCTGCTGCTGCCGGGCCCAGCGCCGCCAAACACAGTTGCTGCTGCCGCAGCTGCTGCGCCTGGAACTGCCGCGACAGCTCATCAGTGCTGAGCTGCCTGCTGCTGTCTCCGCTGCTGCCGCTGCCTTTAGTAGCAGCTGCACATGCAGCCTCCAATGCTGCTGCTGCTGCCGCCCTGCACAGCTGCCCCACTCCTTGCAAGGCCTCTGCATCTGCTGCAGCATCCTCCTGCTGGCCTGCTGCAGCATCTGCTGCTGCAGAAGGCGGCGTGCTGGTGCGGCCGTTAGCTGTGGGTGTGCCAACTGCCTCTGCTGCTGCTGCTGCTGCTGGTGGCATCTGCTCTGCTTCCAAGTCGTCAGTGCGCATATCAGACAGCCCCCTTAGTGCCTCATTCACCAGACCCTGAACCTCAGCTGCTGCTGGGCCACTGCTGAAGCCTGCCGCAGCACCGCCGCGCCCTGCTGCTGCACTGCAAGGCTCAATGGAACCTGCTGCAGCTGCTGCTGCCAGCTGCACTGCAGGCGTATCATTCTCCTGCTGCTCGCTCTCGACCCCAGCCGCAGCCACTGCCAGGCCAACCTGCTGCTGCTGCAGGCGCAGCAACTGCTGCAAGGAACTGCCAATGCCTGCCTCGTACTGCTGCTGCTGCCCTGGCAGCAGCGCAAGGAAGCCTGGCTGCCGTAGCGCTACCGCGTCTGCTGTCAATGCTGCTGGTGCAGGCTGTGCAGCATCTGACAGCTCAGCCGACACGCCCTTGGTGGCACCGCCAGCAGATGCACTGCCCAGAACACGCAGGCTGCCCTGCCTGCTGCTGATGTCTTCGTCCTTGGCTGCTGGGTGGTGCCGCCTGCCGCGTGCCGCATGGTGGTGGCCATGGCGTCGTGGCACCACACCGCCTGCTGCTGCGCCTGCCGCTGTCACTGCTGCGCCCTCGTGCGCGCCTGCTGCTGCCGCCATCGCCGCCGCAGCCATGGCGGGCGTCCAGCCGAGGCTGGGGTCCTGGCCCATCGCTGCACGGGTCGCGTTTGCTGCTGCGGCCGCTGCCGCCGCCGCTGCGGCCTGAATGGTGCTGCCCGGCAAGCCCAGCACAGGCCTGCTGCTGGGCCAGGGCATTGCCAGGCCTGGCAGGTGGTGGTGTGCTTGCAGGACAGCAGCAGCACTTGGCACTGCAGGAGGCACCACAGGCGGCGGCGGGCCTGGGCCCGCTGTGACAAGGCCGCTGGCGTCTGGCTGCCCAAGTGGCATGCTGACGCCGTTGTTGTGTGCTGCTGCTGACGCTGCAAGCAGCTGCGGGAAGCAGCCAGGCAGCCGCGCACCTGGCGGCAGCAGCAGGCTGCCTGCGGCTGCAGCTGCTGCGCAAGCGGCGGCAGGCGCCACAGGAGGGCTGTTGCTTGCTCCTACTGCTGCTGTCAAGTGCTCATAGAAGTGTGGGGCCGCTGCAAACTGCTGCCGATGGTGATGCAGCAGCAAAGCTGGGGAGTGGGAGCCAGCCGCTGCGGCTGCTGGCCAGTCTGTAGCAGCCAGCCGCTGCCGCTTGCTGGCTGAGGTGCCATCAGCCAGGCGCAAATGCTCTGCTGGCTCCTGCTCAACCACACCTGCAGAGGGAGGCAGCATTTTGCCGCTGCTTGTGCCAGCTGCTGCTGCACCCTGTGCCGCTGGCTGCGGCTGCTGCTCTGGTCCCTGGGCAAGCTCTGCGGAGCCCCGCTTGCTGCCTGGCGTTGTGCAGCTCCCACCGCCATCGCCCTTACCAGCTGCTGGAGGGCTTGCTTGCTGCTGGCTGTGTTCTGGCTGTGGATCAGGTGTTATGTCATGCTGTTGCTGCTGCCCCAGCTGCTGCCCGCCTGCAACCTCAGACTTGCTGCTGGCACCAGCTGCAGCTCCGCCGTGCTGCACGGAGTCAGGTGTCGTGCCTACCAGCAGCAACAAAAAGGGGCAGGGCGAGGAGTACAGCTACTGAGATTCGATCTGAGGAACTCAACACAGGTGTTTCAGCGCCTGCAACACACGTCGATACACCAAGGTGCAGTGAGAATGTCCCAATGCATGTCGAGTCCCTGGCACCTGCTGCAGTTACATGCACGACTGTACTATGTCTGCGCAAGCACCAGATGTCGACGCCCAAAAATATGCATGCTGACGAAGTACTTGCTGATCTGACTCACGGTTCAACTGTGGTACAAACCGCCCTGCTGGCGCTGCTGCCGCACCTGCACTAGCATGTGGTGCTGCTGCTGCCTGCTGTGCCTGCTGGTGGTCTTGATCGATTTCCAGCTCTGCAACCTTGACCACACTGCCAAGTGAAGTGTCACCCTTCATCACGTGCGGCCATCTTCAGGCAAGCAGTGGTGCTAACCTGCAGGCACAGAGGAGTCAGCAGCAGGAGAGCAAGCAATGGCGCACCATCCATACGTAAGAAATACAGTAACAAGGTTAATATAGATCATGCACAATCACTCTGAATCGACTGTTCTGCCGTCCTGCTGGCAGGATCGTAGCAGGCCACACACTGCCATGCAGACAATCAGGGGCGGCCTTTTTCCTGCTGCAGACACCGACAGGTCCTTCTGTCTCTTTGAACAAACTCCGCTAGCCTAACAAAACCAGCGACAACATTTCCAAAGCCGGTCTACAACTTGTCTACTCGGAGCTGCCTGCCCCTGGGCCCAGCTGCATGCTGTGCTGCAGCCCCAAGACAACCCAAAAAACGATACAGCCAGCCGGCAGCTAGGCAAATCAAGGTTCTGAACTGCTGCAGTATGCTGCTCGGCCCAGTAGAGGCGAAGGTATCCCACAAGATAGTTTTCGATATTTGCCCCGCTGCTTACCCCGTCCGCAAAAAAAACGGCAACCCGGTGGTTGAAATGTTGTAATGCTGCTGTTCACAGGGTCTGACGCTGGCTCGCTGCTGCTTCTTCGGTGACTAGCTCTCGCGCCGGATGTGGTTGTGCTGGAACGGTCGCTTGATTCCACAATAAGTTATCAGCTGAACTTTGGCGCATGTTGCTGGATTCCGTGACGCGCGCAGCACAGAAACTGGCTCGCGAGAGAGTTGTTAGATTTGGGTGAGATTTTTGTGAGCCTCGATACGGTCATGCCAACCAACACGCGTAATGCTTCAAATCACTTTCTTGATTGAGCTTGCATGACTTCAAAAGCCTGTGTCGCTGGGAACCATGCGCGGGTACAGTCATAAGTATCTTTTTGATATCCAGTTGATATCTACCCAGGTCAGCACCCTTGGCTCATCAGCGCACCAGCAAAAGGCGTGCTTGGCCGCTTAAATGGTTGCAGGAGAGTTTAACATCCAACACAAAATGCAGCAAGTGCGGCACTTACATGACTGAGACTGGCGCCCACGCCTCCATAACTGCACAAGTCTTTGATTTCCTGCTGGTTGCTTATAACCGTATGTCACCCATTCATGCCATAGCATCAACGCCACGCTGTATCTTTATCCCTGCTGGTTGCTTTACTGTTGCCCGCAGTTCGCTGCCCAGTAGCAGTAACTGTACAGTGCACATGCAGTGGCGCCTGCTTTCAACATGTCATCAGTGGCGCCAGCATCGTTACAGTGGGTGGTCCGCGTTGCGTGCATGAGCAGCAGCAGTCATTGGCTTTCATGCGGGGGGTTGGGTGGGCTGCCAGTGTACTGCATGCTAGTGCCGTGTCGTCTCACATGCAAAAGTGCTGCTCCTTTTGACATGCAGTGCTGTGTCCTGTTACATCAATGCCTGCGTGCTTCAGCTACAACACATAGAAAGGAAACATGTGCAACAGCCGTTGCGCCCGCACACGTGTATTGCAGATTAGCTCTTGCTGCTGCTGCAGTCCCAGCAGATACACCATGCACTGCTTGGCATGTAACAAGCAGCAGCGGAACCCAACAGCGAAGCAGAGTCACCCGGCCATCATGCAACGCTGCCGCTGCATTCCATGCATGTCATGAGCAGCAGCAGTCATTCGCTTTCATGCGGGGGGTGGGTGGGCTGCCAGTGACCCCCCTGCAAGGCTACACTGCATGCTAGTGGCGTGTCCTCTCATAAGCAGCAGCACTCCAACCTAGCCGGCGAGACCACACTTTGCTTTCCCTTGCTTGGACTCTGCTTTCCCTTGCTTTGCTTACCTGCTGGCTTGCAGCCGTAACTACTGCAGTGCTGCTGCATATCACACTGTATCACACCGTAACCAGCAGCTTCACAGCAAGTAGCCGTTACGCCATGGCCAATATGCAAGGCATGAACAACCTGTTCATGCTGAGCATCAGCTGGCAGTACAACAAACCCTAAACAAAATGGCAACCGTCACGCCTCACCCTCTCAACCCCCACAAGTGCACACTGTGAGTGCTGCTTTTTCTTCACAGCCTGAGGGCTTGCATGCGCCATCTTGCATGAGGGGTCGGGTGCTGCTTCAAACAGGGATTTCCTGCTTTGTGTCCCTGCTAGGTTACAGTGCGGCTGCTTGTCACAGCCTAAGCGCTCGCAACGTCAGACACTCATCCAGCACAAACACATGTACAGTACTGCTAGTGCCAGTGGTGGCAGTCCATGAATGGAAAAACTACCGTGGCTTGAACCGGGCAGCACATCATCATGTTCCTTATGACAAGGAAGTGCTGGCTGCCCTGATGGAACAGAGCCACTTGCCCTGTAGCCTAGGCCTGTGCCCATCATCATCATCATCATCATCATATTACCCATTCAAGCCATAGCATCAGCGCCATCGGGCCTGTGCCCATGTGCTGCAAGAAGGCTGAAGCTGCCTGTCACCAAGGTAGCTGCTGCCAAGGCTGCAAGTAAGTGCTCATCAACATGTGTCTGACCATGTGAAAGGATACAGCACTGACCATGCAGTACACCCGCTGAACATGTTGCTGTTGCGGTCACTGCATTGAACTGCTGCTGCCATTGTTTGGCTCACATTGAGCATATGTCCACTGAAGAGCCTGCTGTTGGTGCTGACAAGTCCTGCTGACAGCTGCTAGCATCAGACGCCAAAAACACCCATTAAAACCAGCCTAACTGCACTATAGCCTGCAGATCCCTCCAGCCAAGGGCGGCTGCACTGTGCACAGCATGCTGTCCTGCAAGCTGCACTGTACATGATATACTGTTCTGTTGTCGGCAAGCGAACTACAACATGAGACTGATCGCAGGAAGCTGCCCGTTAAACGCACTTGGTGTTCCTGCACACACTAGTGTGTGCCAAGTACTTGGCAGTGGCCCTTCTGCACAGCTGCGTCTGCTGCTGACATTGTTGACGTTGCAACATGCAACGGCTGTGTAGGTGCGCCAAGAAGTACTGCAGTACTAGTGCTGCCTCATTGTACAAGATGCAGTACAGCACACTGAACGTGACCCTGCAAGCTGCCTGGCAAAGCTGCAGGTGCAGCTTCAGCTGTAATGCTGCATCGTTGCATATGGCTTGTACAGTGCCTGCTTCAGCTGTTGAAGCACAGCACTGCTGAGCCCAAGCTGCAGGGGCACTGCTGGCAGCAGATGCTCTTGACCAGCTGCTTGGTGTTGTTACAGCAGCTGCTGCTGTAGCTGATGCTTTCACCATACGCTAGCACGAGGAGGACCGCAACTGGTGGTTGCAGCCCTTCAGCTGAGCCCCATGAGCGCCATGCTGTCCTGCAAGCTGCCTGCTTGCTCATGCTGCTGTCTTTGCTGGATAGAGTTGCCATGTCTGCGTGCACATGCCGTGCCTCTCGACTGCCGGCCGTGCAACAGCGGTGAGCATGCACCCCACAAGCTGCTTGCTGTGGCTCCAGCAACTGCTGCTGCTCTCCTGCACATTGCGCCAGCCTCCACTGCTTGCAAGATGGCTTGACGCCCACCAGATGAGCAATGCAGGCAGCGCGCTGTCCTGCAAGCTGCCAGATGTTGCTGCTGCTGCATCGTTTCAGCTGCAGCAAGGCACGCAGCGCACCATCCTGCAAGCTGCCTAGCAGTGGCTGCTTCATCCTTCAAGCTGCAGCATACAGCGCAGCGTGCTGTACTGCAAGCTGCCTGGCGGCGCTGCTGCTGCTGCTGCTGCTGATCTTTCCTGACAGTCCAGCATAGCATGCAGCAGCCGTGCTGCAAGCTGCCTGGCGTCACTGCTGCTGCTGCTGCTGCTGCTACTGCTGCTGCTGCTGCTGCTGCTGCTGCACTTGCATTAAAGAGCACCAAAGCGCGCAGCATGCCGTACTGCAAGCTGCACTGGGCAGTCATAGCAGCAGCAGCTGCTGTCAAGCATGCGAGCTGCAGCGCACTGCTGCTGCTGCTGCACCCTGTGCGTTGCACCACCATGCGCAGCATGCTGGCTGCAAGCTGGCTGGCATTGCTGCCGCTGCAGGTTCTGTTTCATCCTTTGAGCTGCAGCATAGCCCGCAGCATGCCGTCCTGCAAACTGCCTGGCGTTGCACCGGTATCAGCCAGCAGGCCCACAAGCCGCTTCTGCTCTGCTCTCAACCCCGACATCACTGACTCCAGGCGGGCAGCCTCTGCGGGCGTGCCCAGGCGGCAATGCAGCAACAGTGAGGTCGCAGCGATGTGCAAGAACCTAGTAAGTACGTGTGCAGGTGTGTCTGCAGAAGGGTGCAGCGAGGCTGCATCTGACTACATCTCCTAGAGACTTGTCAGTAGCTCAGGTTCCCTAATTAACATCAAAAAACAGCAGCAGCCGTGCGCCCACCTGCTTCTAATTCGCGAATGGCATCCCGAGTGCTGCAGCGCCTGAAGCTGATGCTGCTTGTCTGCAGCCATGCCTTTGGCCCACTGTGCTGCTTCCTGAGCGCTGTTACTGCTTCTCTGGTTGCATTACGCAGCCTGTCAGTAGTAATCATCTGCAGCAGAGCGAGGAGCAGCAGCAACAGCATCATGGGCAGCAGCAGCGGCAGCAGCAGGAGCAGCAGCAGCAGCAGCAGCAGCAGCAGCAGCAGCGGCACATAGTGAGCTCGCTAACAGCAGAACCCATGGGAAACGCCAGCTGCTCTAGCGATATATTTCGATATCAGACGACACCGACGCTGCAGGCACGCGTGCAGGACATCTGCGTACCTGTTCACGGTTGATGAGGAACAGCTCTCCTAACCGCTCGACCTGAACAGTTGCATCCTGCAACTTCAGGTTGAAGGAAGCACTAGAGTCCTTAGCCATGCTTGCAAAGGCTGACGGATCGGATTGCTGAAAGCCTGCAAGTGCTCTGCGCTTTTGCCTGGGGCAGCCGATGCAGGTACACTTGTGAAGCTACACGCCTCGGCGGTCTTCAAAGCCACGGTTGCGAAGGCCGAAGGTATTTTTGAATCTACACGTACGCTACTGATGTGCACATGAACAAGCCTGCAGTGTGATCAGGCTGTGCAGTGCAGTGCGGGAAGGGGGCAGGCGCCTAAAATGGCATGTTGAATGCTGTTTGCATGCCCGGTTTCACAGGGTTACAGCAAGCTGCAGTCACTGAGTGCATTGCAAGAGTACTGCAACCTGACAAGCAGTAGCATGGTAAAAGGTCTTCTTGAAGGCACCTTACTTTGACTGCATTGCACAGTTGTCATACATTATAGACGTCTGTTTGGCTAAAGGTTCTACTGCGGCAACTTCAAACTGTAGTAAGCGGTGAATATTTGCGCCTTCCCATTCCCGCTGAGTTGGGTGCTGGTGTTCGCCGAGTTACTGGATTATGTAAATCTGTGTTGAACTGATATGCCATCATGCCTTAACAAATTCGCAGCTGTAAGGCGCGTCGTCTGTAACCGGGCCAGGTGCTGGTTCACTGCTCAGCCGCTGAGTTTGCATTGCAGGTTGTCATCTGCATCCACTCGCCTAACACCTGCATCATGGCTCACGAGGACGTTACATGGCACCATGTGCCAGAGGAGGTGCAGCAGCCCAGTCTAGAACAGCAGATAGCACAACAGCAGCAACAGCTGGCGCAGCTCCGGCTGGAGCTGGCACATGCCAGGGCAGCCCTTGGGCCAGCAGCAGACAAAACTGCAGCTGTCATTGCTCGCAGGGAAAATGCAATGCTGCGCATCAAAGTGAAGGCAATGGAGAAGCAGGCAGAAAACATGCAGACCAAGCAGCAGATGTCGGCTCAGCCAGCCAGCCAGCTCAGTCAGGCTGACACCACGGCCAAGAAATTCCTGGACATGATGCATGCGGCTGAGACGTGCCTCCATGTGATGCTCAACAGTTGGCAAAGGGCCAGAGGGCACCGGTTGCCCATCTTGTCTTGAGCTGACTTGTCCCCCTCCGCTGTATGCATGGCAGCAGCTGAGGGAGGCACGTCAAGAGGCGGGATACAGCCGCTGAGGCTTCAGCAAGGTTGCAGCAGCAACTGGAGGCAGAGCAGTAAAGTTGTGCTACGCACAGCATGCGCCAACATGCCAGTTCCTTTGTTATTTATGTGATCAAAGTTTCTCGTTCAACGTGGGGTAAATGCATGCATTGCGCACATCCCAAGCTTGCGCACATCCCAAGCTTGTCAAGTCTTAAGACTTGACAAGAAAAGCAGCAATACACGGTGACACCATCCGATATCTTCCAGAACTGCCCCAAATATCATCAGATACAAACGCAACACCTTGATTGACGAATCAGCCATGGACAAACACTGCGCAACTTTTCAGCGCAACCAGGCAGGATCTGATCTCAGCGAACATACCATCCCTCTGAGCAGAAGTAGCAGGGCAATCAAACATCAAGTGTGACAAAGACTCAACTTCTGCACCACAACAAGGACATCCTGAAGTGCAGTTAGCTCTGCGACCCCCAAACTGACCAGTACGCTCATGTACACACAGGCAACCCATACGAACACGCGGTATTGGTGGGGGCAGCCACATATGGTTATTGACGGCCAGATGCGGCTGACACACACACTTCAACTACTTCTGAGTCACATTCTGCGTGCGCTGCGCACGCCTCAGTTGTAACGTTGGTGGGAAGATCAGGTGTTTGGTGGTGCTCGAGTGTTCAGCAATTTTCCTGAAAGCACAGCCGATCTTTTCAGCACCAGAAGGTTTGGTTGCTTCCATTATGCGTTCTTACACTCACCTTCGCCAATGTTGGCGCTCATCCACAGGATGCCGCATCCTGCAGCGCCCAGCAAATCCTCCAGCCACCTGTTCATTGCTATCTCAGGCCTTCCTCTGCAGTGCAAGTTTGGACCGGCAACGATCACCAGAGCCCAAGGTCATTGTCTTTGCTAATCGCTGTGCTAGCTGCTATAGCAGCGCATCTGACAGGCGGGCTATGGCATTAGCAGGAGCCGCGAAGTGCCATGTTCCTCAGCTCTGTGCATACATGTCGCCACTGCTTGTCAGCTGCAATAGCAGCAGCAGCAGCAGCAGCAGCAGCAGCGACAGCTGCCCAAGTGCAAGGAAGGTCAGGGGGGTTCACAAAAGTGCCCTACCACCCCTTGCAATTTACTGCACTGTGTAGCACGAACTATATGTACATCACATGTCTGCTTTTATTTTTTGCATCACCCCAGGGCATCCCCATCATCTGCCACTTTTTGAATTTTTTATTTACCCCCCGCTGGTGAAATGCACGTCCTCCCAGTCCAAGCCCACAATCTCCGAGCTACGCAGTAGCCCAGCCCAGCCCACCACAAACATACCGGCATCCCGCACTGCAACAAACCTGCTGCTGCTGCTGCTGCTGCGGCCGCTGCGGCTGCCGCCGCTGGTGCCGCGCAACGCCCCCAAAACAGCCACCAAGTCTTCCGCTGACAGCGGCAGCTTTTGCTGCTGGTCACGCACAGCCAGCCTGCGCGCAACCTTGAGTGCCTGCTGAACCTCCTGCGTTTCCAACTCCTCCCCACACTGCCCCACCTGCCGTGCCCACCGGCGCAGACTCGCCATGGTTACAGCTATGGTCGACAGCTTGTAGTTGGCTGCCACCATGCAGGCAATAAACTCCGCCACAGCTGCTGAACGCGGCTGCATGCTCCTACCCGCTATGTGGCAGTAACGCTGAAATTGCTGCACGCCCGCGTCATACGTCACCAGCGACGAGGGAGCTACGTCAGACGCCATGAAGTCCGGCATACCCTGCTGCACGTGCTGCACAAAGGCATGCGTCCACCCTGACGTGGGCAGCAATGGCCGGAGCCGCTGCCGTCTAGCGGCGGCATACTGCCCCATGTATGTAATGCAATCTGCACCAGCCAGGCAGCGGCAGAGAGGGTGGGGGGCGGGAATTAAGCGCAAGGCTTACAAAGATGCTGATAACGAGAGAAGCGATGACTTGCATGCACAGGCCTGCAGCCTGTATAGGCGCAACCAATGTGTTATGTGACAACGTCACATAACACATGCAGCAAATCCTGCAGGATTTGTACAATGTAACTTGCAGCCGAGCGACAACCACGCTTTCACTACAGCCCTGTGGGTACAGGGCTTATGTGAAAGCTGCATTTGTCGCTCGGGGAATATTAATGTTTGTTACATCATGTTACCTCACCAAGCTCTATTTTTTATTAATTCTCTCAATACACTCCCTCAACAATGGTAGCAGCGTGCACCTCCAGTGCCCCGGTACATTGGTTTCTGCGGTACAGGTGCGTATGAAGATGATGCTTTGATGCTGGCCAGCTTACCTGCATGGCAGCACACTCGGAGCACCAGGAGAGCTTGAGCGGGCCGCTCCTGGTCAAGCATTGCTTTGAAGGTATGACGTTTTGCATGTACCTGGAGCCCAGGAGCCGTTAAATCCGTTCTTTTACATTAGAGTAGACTTACGTATGACTAAATGCTCCACCCACCAACGGAGTGGCCACCCCGATCTGGAGCCATTGCAAGGCTCAACCGCCTGGCAAATCACGACAATCAAACCACCGATAGCATTTAAGTATCAAGTATATTGCCGATTGTTCATGCGTCAGTGCAAATGCAGGCATAGATGCACCCAGTGCTGCAAAGCACCACACGAGGCAGTAGTCCTGATGGCGGGCGCAGTGTCAGCAGACACCTTGCACTAGCTGGCAGGCAGGCGCTGCACGCTCGACGCCCAACAATGCTGCATCAGTGCCACACACAGCTACCACCAGCCTCACATCTCGCTAGGGTCTCACCATCAAACAGCTGGCATGCCGCTGCTCAGCCCGGCAGTGCCAGCATAACTGCGCGAATGAACAATTCTCCACACCTCAGAATGCTGCAGCAACAACATCATAGGTTGTGCTAAGGTGCTGTCGACAACACACCTGCTGGCATGTGCTTGTATTGCCGGCCCAGGACCTGAACATAGTGCCGCAAGCGCCCACTGCAGCCGGCTGTCACCCCCTGCTCCCGGCATGGTGCCACTGTACAGCTGGACATGCAAGTTTAAGAACATCTACAGCCACTGCCAGCTGCCCAGCCTGCCTCACTCTTGCTGCACCAGCATGAGCGTGCATGAAGCGGGCAGGTTGAGGTAGATCTTGCCGTCATGCTCTGGGACGATGTCATTACTGATCCACTTGGGGTCTCCACCATACTTGACATCCTACAAGCAGCAGCAGCAGCAGCAGCAGCAGCAGGCAATGTCACAACACGCTGTTGCAGCGCTGTTGCAGACTTCCTTGGTGCAGGCACAGCACTAGACCGCATGCAAGCAGCAGCAGCAGCAGCAGCAGGCCCTGCCAGGCAACGCCCTGCTCAGTTACACTTCCGCTGCTGTAGCAGGTTGGATCGCACAAAGATCCTGTACAAGCTCATGCAGCTGCTGGGGCAGCTGCCTTGCAACCCCCTGCACACACAGCCGATGCAAGCAGACTAGCGAACGCCAAGAGTACAGCTCACACTTGATGCGGTCACACTCCAGCACAACAGTGCTATTCCTGCACCTCTGAACAGTCTACTGAGGAAGTGCGCCGCTGCCCCAGCTACAAAGATGCTGTGCATGCACTTGCCGCGACAGTGAGCATTGCTGCCACAACACCGCCGGCCAACGGCACGGCCCTGCATCCCACCTGTGAGCAGTAGACCTGCTTGAAGGAGCCGCCGCCCCCCACCCATAGCCCGTACTCGCCCCCCTGCCAGCTGCCGCGCGCAGCGTTGACCACCACAATGAGCCGCGGCTGTCCCTCAGCCACGCGCTCGTACCTGCAGCAGGCAGCCAAACACACAGCTGGCAACCCAGAATACCTGGCAAACCTGTGTGGCACGAGTCACCTGCACAGGTTGACCTTGTGTGAATCACAAACCTTGTTGACCTGTCACTTGCAGCATCAACAGAGTTGCAGCAGCAGGTGCTGCTGTAGTAGCTCTCCAATCTAGGTGATGTGGCCAATCCTTGCAGTGCAGTGTACTGCGATGCTGCTGCTGCTGCTCCGCTGCTGCTCTGCTGCTGCTGCTGCCGCCGCTCACCCCATGATGCCGTTGGCCCTGTCTTCATGGATGCAGTTTGACCAGCCGCAGCGCAGCACAGGGTACGTCTGCCGCAGCTTGTTCGCATCAGCAACAGCAGCCATCATGCCACGCCCTGCACAGAGCGCAGCAGCAGCAGCAGGCACAGCAGGCAACCAAGTGGAAGAACGCCTGCATACCCCACAGCTGCTCCCAAGCATAGTGCGCTCGTACAATAGCACCTGCACACCTACACCTGCTGCAGTTGGCGAGCCTGTGTTTCCCTGCAGCACCGCAGCGCTGGCAGCCCTGCCCAGCCGTCCTCTGCTGCAGCAGCGCATGCACCACCAGCAAGCCGCAGCGGCCCCACCCGCGCACCTATGTCATCCTGTGCGTTGTCCCAGTTCAGCCTGTGCCACTCGTCAGTGTGCCACCAGCCATTCTGAGCCATCTCTGTGCCCATGAACCTGCATTAGCGAGCAGCAGCAGCAGCAGCAGCCGGTCGCATAAGAGGTGCGCAGCACACATGCAAAGGGCAAGTGGATTTGTCTTTCACTGCACATGCAGCTGCAGGCGCATCAGGACAGTATCTGCTGATGCCACCAGCTCTAATAGTGCTGTGCACTGCTGCCTTGAGCGCTGCATGCGGCCACACACCTTGTTACACAGATGCCGGCAGTGCAGCAGGCTCCACAGATGCACGAACCCTCAGCGGCACACAGGTAGGCAGATCCACTGGTATCGGCTAGCAATGCAGTCCCCAAGCGGCAGATGCACGGTACGCCCGCTTGGCCTCTCAAGCAGGTCTGCTGCTGGTGGCGTGCACTCACATCATGGGCAGGCCTGCTGCTCCCACGTTGGCGGCATACCACAGCCGCGCACTCGCGATGGCGTTGCTGTCGGTGCGCCCGCCACAGAACTGGTCCACGGCATACCTGCAGCAGCAGAGACAGCAACAGCGCTGCAGTCCTCCAGCTAGCCAGCATTGAAGCAGGAGTCTTTAGTGCCCAATTTGACTCAACGTGCTCACCAACGACACACTCGGCAGCAGCACCACGGAGCTGATGAACTGCATACATGGCAGTGTCCCCCCCCCACGGCAGCCGCTCCATGCACCAGCTCTCGCAAGGGCCCCACCTGTGGTGACCCCCCACCAGGCTGTAGTCCTGGTACCAGCCGCCGTTGCGCTGGCAGCCAACCTATGGCAGCAGCAGCAGCAGCAGCGGCGGGGCCACAAAGTGAGCTTGGCCAAAAGGAGTTTAATTAGGGATGTAGGTGGGCGACGTCATGCCTAGGATGGGGGCTCAGAACAGGTGCTAGGCAGGGTTCCAGCTGTCAGCCCACCTGCAACACGGCACGCTCCATGCAGCACCGCACACGTCACATGACAGTGGGGCTGCCTACCCACTACATTTTGTCAAAATTTGAGCATCCTCATCTTCTGCAGGTTCACCAGGCCCCAGCGGAACGCTGGTGTGCAGTGGTCACGCTGCCTGCAAACCAGCCAGCCAACTGAACATTCAACGGCCAAACCCTCGGCTGCTGTTTCATCACAGCTAGATCCAACCTGGAAAACATCACAGCTAGATCCAACCTGGAAAAAAGCTGGGCTCTACTGGTAAAGCAGCAGCCGCCGCACCTGGTCGTGGCTGCCCGTCATGTACTTGATGCACTGCGCGGGGCTAACAAAGCCGTAGTGCACGCCCATCGCCTCGCGCAGCTTGGGCAGGTCCCAGCCGCCCGCCCAATCGCCGCCGCCGTGGTGGCCCCTGCCTAGCGCACGGTGCTGCTGGATGATGTCAAAGTAGCCTGCAGGCCAGGAGCAGCAGCGACAGCAGCAGCAGCAGCAGCAGCAGCAGCAGCAGCACAACATGGAGGGGGCAGAGGCACACACAGCCGTGCACAGTGCACGGTGCTGCTGATGCACGGCGCAGCAACCCGCACGGCAAGGAGGCGGCAGCGCAGCCACACTGCTGCGCATGTCGCCACCAGTGACTGCCCAGGCTGACCAGCATGGCTGCCCGACTTCCACTGCGCCGCTGCAGCTGGCTGCCGCCATGCAGGCCAGCAGGTGAAGAGGCATAGGAGTCCACTCGCGCCAGGTGTGGGTGTGTTTGGGTGTGTGTGTGGGTGTGTGTGGGTGCAGCTCCCGACACCGCACCACAGCGCTGCGTGTGCTTGGCCGCACGCCGTGCCGGCAGCAGCAGCAGCAGCAGCAGCAGCAGCGTGTGGCGGCGCGCCTCACCGGAGTGCACCCAGATGGCGTCGAAGCCGTACTGGGTCATGAGCTGCGGGTCCTCCGGCGTGATCTCCGCGCTGAGGAAGCGGCCGGGGTAGCGCTGCTTCAGCGCCCACGTGACCTCCTGCAGGCAGCACCAGGCCGGCCAGCCAGGCGTCGCGCAGTGCATGCAGGCAGGTGGGACGGACGCACGGAGAGCAGCAGGCTGTGTACGGCTGGTGCCAGTGCGCATGCAGACAGCAGCAGCCCACGCACCGGCCATGCAGACAGCAGCAGAGCAGCAGCAGTTGAACAGGCAGAAAGGCACAAGGAAGTGCACGCAGAGTTGCCACTGCGTGTTGGTGGCCGCTTCAGCAGTGCTTGAGTCACATGCATGCTGTCACGCGGCACGTGTGCAGCGGGTGAACCAGGAAACCAGGTGGAGAAAAGACAACGATCACGGAACAACCAAAGTGACACGCAAAATAACAACGTGACGGGCCCCACCTGCACCATGTCCATGGGCACGTCCTTGATGCTGTCGAAGCGCAGGCCGTCCATGCGGTAGTCGCGCAGCCACGCCTCACATGCGCCGACAATCATGGCACGCACCTCCGCCTTCCAGAATGCCCACTGCCTGCGGCAGCAGCAGCAGTACCAGCAGCACCAGCGGCAATGCAGCAGCAATGATCCCGCGCTTTCGAGTGTGGAAAGCCCCAGCGCGACTGCTGCTGCCAGCGGCTGCAAGCAGGAGACGCACGTTGCATGCACAGGCATGCAGCAGGCTGTGCTGCCAAGCTCCGCGCTCCCAAAGCACAACGCCAACCCAGAAGGCCGCAAGGCCAAAACCGCCACCCACACACACGCACACGGTGCCGCCCTGCACCCCGCTGGGCCCACGGCAGCAGTCGCACCTGCCCCAGGTGCAGTCTGGCGCGCCCTCGTGGTAGATGCCGCCGTTGTGGCCCTGCTCCCAGCCGTCGTAGTCCCACAGCATGTTGCCGGACGGCGCGCCGTGGTGCAGCACCACGTCCATCACCACGCCCATGCCCAGCCCGTGCGCGGCGTCCACCAACGCGGCCATGTCCTGCGCCAGGGCCGCGGCAGCATCACACAGGGCTGTGTAACGGCAGAGTCGTGAACGTTCAGCAGCGGCAGTTTGCCGGCTGAAGCCGGCAGCTGTGGCACCTGGATGGCTGCTGCCTGCGCCACAGCCCTGTGCTGGCTCTGCCACATCAACACCCAGGTAGGTTTAGGTTTTGCTAGCACGCAGCAGGCATGTCAGCAGGCGCTTTTACTCCAGCGCTGCCACAGCCTGCTGTGTCTGATGTGCACAGCGACATGTGCTGCTGCTGCGGCTGCCGCTGTCGCGCGCACCTCTGGCGTGCCTAAGCCGCGGTGCAGCGCCAGCAGCTGGCGTGGGTTGTAGCCCCTGCGGTCAGGCAACAGCAGGCAGGAGTAGCACAGCGCACCGCCTGGCACGCGCCCACATGACAGCACGCAACCTGCTGCCCATCCGTTTCAGCCGGAGCCATGCAGACAACGTGCCGGCTGCGCATCACAGCATGCAGCACACGCCCGCGTGTCTTGAAACCACCCTGCAAGCAGCACATGCGCCATCACATGTGAGGCAGCAAGAATGGACACACGCCGGCACCACCATGTGGCAAGCGCCAGCAGCAGCAGCAGCAGCGCCAGCAGCAGCAGCAGCAGCAGCAGCAGCAGCAGCAGCAGCAGCGGCGCACCAGGGGTCGCTGTGCTCCTGGCAGGGCATCAGCTCCAGCAGCGTGAAGCCCAGCGAGGCGATGTGCGGCAGCTTGGCGGTGGCGGCAGCCAGACTGCCCTCGGGGGTGAAGGAGCCGATGTGCATCTCGTAGATGATGTGCTGCAGCAGCGGCAGCAGCAGCAGCAGCAACAGCAGCAGCAGCGCCAGCGGCAGCCGCAGCAGCAGCGGCAGCGGGGAGATGCCTCAGCTAGCGGCCCATGACTTTGTGTGGGCCCACCTGAGCTGAGGTCCTGGCTGTGGCTGGGTGGTGCTGAGGAACAGTGTGCAGCCAGCTGCACGCAGCACACCTCTGCAGAAACGCCCACCAGTGGTGCGGCCCGATGCATGCGACTGGGCCGTGAGAAAAATGCTGCAACAGCAGCAGCGCGCCGCAGCAGGCAGGGCGCCCGCGCACCGCACCTGGTCGTGGCGCAGCGGCTGCCAGTCTGTGTGCCGCCAGGCGTACGCGGCGGGGCTGTGCACGAAGCACCAACTGCTGGCGGCCTCCGCGCTGCGGGCCCAGGGGTCGCGCCTGGGCATGAGGGTGGCGCCGTCGGGGCTGGCCACGGCGAGGCGGTACGCGGCGCCGTGCGGCGTGGCGCCAGCGGGCTGCAGGTGTGGGTGGTGGTGGTGGGTGGGGGGCAGGCAGCAGGGGCATGGCGAGGCGTCACGCTGTGCCAGGCGGTGTGCTTCACCCATCGCCATGAGGCAGCCGGCTGATGGCGTGTTTCTGTGTGAGTGTGTGTTGCGGGTTCGGTTGGGGGGGTGGGGGCGCGCGGGGCACAGCCAGGCGGGTGCATGGCGAGGTGTTGCGCTGTGCCAGGCGGTGCGTCGTGCCCACCAAGCAGGGACCCCCTGGCAGGAGTGTGCCAATGGCTCACAGCGGACGCATCGACAGTTGGGGTGGGATGGGGCGGCGCGTTGAGCAGAAACGGAGGCGAGGCGTTCCGACGCCGTGAGGTGTGGCGGGAGAGCGGCCTGGCGGCATCAGTCAGGCGGGACAGCATGGAGTGTAGATGCTTGCATGCGGACTGCTGTTGTTGCTGCTGTCGCTGCTGCTGCTGCTGCTGCTGGTGCTGCCGCCGGCACCCACCAGGTTGGCGCCCCAGTCTGCGCCGTCTCTGTCGAGGCGGTACTCCATCAGGCCAGGCTGCGCGACATCGTCCGGGGGCGTCTGGTACTCGGCAGGCGTGGCATCCACCGCTGCATCGCTCGCCAATAGCGCTGGCAGCGGCGCAGCAGCTTTGAACTTGTCGCCAGGCACCACCTTGCGCGGAGGGCGGGGCGAGGGGGGGAGCAGCAGGATGTGAAATGCAGGTGGGAGGGTTGAAGGAAGCACGGCGCCAGGGAGGGGTGATGCTGGCCGGGCTGCAAGCACAGAACGTGAGCCCCACGTGCTGTGTGTAACCGCATGCAGGCGATGTTGGCTTGCAGTTCGCTGCATGCTCAGGCTAGGGCATTGCTGTGCCAGTAGTCGCAGCCACCTGCAAACCAGGCAGGATGAAGCAGCTGCTCCCGTAGCAGTGCTCACGCAGCATGCGTCGCGCTGCAGCAAGCAGGCCTTACATTGCACAGCCATACACCAGCCGCAGTCACTGCTGCTGCTCCATGCATCAGCAGGGAAGCCGTGCAGCACAAACCAGGAGGACGGCGCAGTGCCTGCAGCCAACCTGCAGCGTGACGGATGTCGCGTGTGGGGCCCACACCCTGAAGCAGCTGCTGCCGTCGGCGAACAGGGCCAGGCCGTGGCCCGCCTGGCTCCACGGCACAGCCTCCTGCAGGGCGTTGTGCCGGGGGGACCTGGCCGCTGCTGCCGCTGCTGCTGCTGCTGCTGCTGGTTGCGTGTCTCCCGGTGCCGGTGCATGCGAGGGCGCGTCTGCGTAGGAGACTGCGACAGGCTGCAGGCGCTGCTGCTGCTGCTGCTGCTGCTGCTTTTGGTTATGGCGCTGCCTGGAGCTTGCTGGTGGGGTATTCGCACAGCTGTTGCTCAGCTGATGCTGATGGCTGTGCAGCAGGGGGTGTGAGCAGGCATGCTGCCTTGTCACCCTTGGCCTGCTGCTGCTGCTGCTGCTGCTGTGCAGGCCAGGTGCAGCCAGATGACCAGGTAACAGCAATGCCATGACGGCGTACTGCTGCTGAGGTGGCGCAGACCTTCGAACGCCATAGCGAGGTCAGAATGCATGGTTGGTTGGGTGAATGACAACAGCAGCAGAGAATGTTGAAGATGCGATCTTCGGAAGTCCCACAGCTTGACAGCCAGTATGCTGCGTTATGGCTCGTGTCCTGTTTAGCCAGCATACCAAACCACACTAAAGTGGCAGAAGGTCTTCAATCCATTGAGCGGAATCTTTGTCCGTGGAATGCATGCCCGTGCCTATTCGTACAGACGGCCCAAACTTTAGCACATAACCCAAATTTCATACATTGATCAAGTTGTGCTTCAGGGTGGCGATCTCAGCACTCACCGCACTGGATCAGCAAGCCTCACGTCGTGAGGTCCGGACAACGGTTGACTGACGTCCGTTTGCCGTTATTGTCACTCACACGGCATCGCAATTTGAAATCATAAGTCAGCCGGTGACCTTGCAGCAGCGAAACATGCTTGCTTGCAGACTAGGGTTGCACTCGAGTGCTGTCACTGCTGTGCAGGGTTCAGCTGATCATAGCTCTGCTGTCCTGCAACAGAGTGCCATCTTTTGGAATGCATGCTGACTCAGAGGTGTTCCATGACACTGGTTGCACCCCAATAACACAGCCTGCACCATGGCACAAGGCAACTTTGGACACAGCAATTCAGTAAACCCTAGCCCCTCTCCTGACATGTCAGCATCCTTGTACAAGGATGCCTTGCATTACGTCACTGCCCTGTCTTGCGTAGCCTCCGCATGCACTGGTACCACATTCAGTATCCATCATACCCCCCATCCGTGAGGAACGCCCACACGACCCCGGTGCCAACAACTGTAACTGCCGCCACATCACCGTTTAAAAACTCGTCCTATTACATCAGCAGCACACACGCATGTTGAGGGTGGCGCGTGACCTGCTGGCACCTGTTGCTGCTGCTGCCACGCGCACCAGCTTGGAGCTCATGCTGCTCTGTGTGCGTGCTAGCGTGTGTCTGCAGCAGCAGCAGCAGCAGCAGCAGCAGCAGCAGCAGTGACAGTGTGGCACACCTGTTACAGGCCGGATGGCAATGACATCGGCTGGGATCATCATCATCATATTACCCATTCAAGCCATAGCATCAGCGCCAGCGATGACATCAGCTGGGATGTGGCAGTACCACAGCAAGCGTGCCATCACTGCTTCATGCAGGCAGGCTACAAAGCAAGCAGGCTCCTCAAACCAAGAAGCAGCCGGCAGGCCCTGCTAGTAGCTTGCAGCACACATGCGGCTGTGGGGCACTCCTTTGCATGCATGCAGTGCTGTGTCCTTGCACATGTGCTGGCTGTGCATGGAATGTGTCGCCACCGATGCTGTTCCAGCTGTGACCCAGTGCCAGGTGCCCCACCTGGCTGGTGACGCCACTGCCACGCCCATCATGGTGGGGCGCGGCCTGACACTGACTGCCACCATGTTGATCTTGCTGGCACCAGCAGCAGCAACACGGCGGGGAGGGGCGGTATCAGCACCACTGCTGGCAGCGGTCGTGGAGGCGCCTGCAGCAGCAGCAGCAGCAGCAGCAGCGGCAGGCAGGCAAGCGCACAAGCAGGATTGAAAAAGTGCGGTTTCAGCGAGTGCATGATGAGGCATCTGCTGTCGATGCACTGCTGTCAAAGGTCAAGGATGAAGATGCTCTGCCATTGCAGCTTCTATGCTGCTTCTACTGGTAGTGTCGCATCTTTCTCCCGAATCTCCTGCTGCCAGAGCTGCTGCCAGAGCTACTTTCAGAAGATCTATGGGTACGCAACACCTGCTCCAGACTGCGCATTGCCTGTTTACTTTTGTCTGAGGCGCACCCTTGGCCAGCTGGTGGTGTGTATGCCCTGCTGCTGCTGCCTCTGCCTAGCGACCCCTTGGCTGCCGCAGTTGCACACTGCTGCCAGCTGCTCACCCTCTCACTGCCCCTCACCCTTGGGCAGCTGCCCGCAGTTGGCCACCATGACATCGTACGCTGTGTCACCGCTGCGGCTGCCGCAGCCCTCGACGGCCTTCACAACCTCAAAACCCTCCACCACCTGCAGCAGCAGGCAAAAATTACAAAGACATGTTGATGGCACACGGCTGTGTCGATGACAAACGATGTTGGTGACCTTCACATGCAACTGCTGGAGCCCTCGGAGGCCACAACAACCTCAACATGAGACTTAGGTTTAACCACATGCATTGCCAGGCACACCTGTTACTATGTCACCACAACGCACAACAGCATGCGCAGCATTGCATCAGTTCCTGACAGTCAATGCCATCCCACAATGCTCCACCAGCTGCTGATGTGCGGAACGTTACGCTCTGCCAGTACTCTGTTGCCATGCGGCTCCACCACCGCACACAGCGACGCTGCCTGAAGTGTGCACACGATCAGGAGCAGGTGCCCCAGTAGGCTGCACCTGGCCAGCTGCGCTGTTCCAGCTGCCAGGTCGGCGCATCCAGAACTACGCCGCAGCAAGACATGCAGGAGCTCCGCAGCATGCGTCTTGATGCAGCCTGCCCGGCCGTCCCACCTGTCCAAACACAACATGCTTGCCGTCCAGCCAGGGCGTCTGTGCCGTGCACAGAAAGAACTGGCTGCCGTTGGTGTTGGGGCCTGGCGGCGTCAGCAGCAGCAGCACATAGCTTCGGGACATGCAGTTCTGATGCCTTGGCAGGCAGCTTGGTCCTGATGGTTGATGCTTGCAGCAGCTTGCAGCAGCTGCAGCTGTCACCCAACTGACCGACGCCAATACCTAGGTGTCACCTGGTTGACCAGGGCCTGCCCTGCTGCTCTTGCTGCGCAAGGACCGGACATGTCAGGCCGCTGTTGCGCTGATCACCCATTTGATGCTGTCAGTGCTGCTCCGCCCTGGCTGGTGGCTGCGTTGTTGCACCGGCCGTTACGACTGATGCGGCCGGCTGCTCACCTGCGTTGGCCATGGACAGCACGCCAGCGCCTGTGTGCCTCAGGTTGAAGTTCTCATCAGCAAACCTGCAGCAGCAGCAGCAGCAGCAGCAGCAGCAGGAGGACCATCATGGTACGTGCTGCACATGCAAGGACATGCAGTGTGACGCATTGTTGGCCAGAGCTGGCAGCTTAAGTGTGGGTGCTCTGAACAAGCAGCGGCGCACTTTCACTGGTGCGGTGCTCATATTGGTGCAGCAGCGCGCCGCGCCGGCAGGGACCTGCCGCAGCGGCTGGCAGGGCTGCGCGTGCCGGCCAAGGTGAAGGTTGCGCTGGTGCCGGTCAGCGTTGGCGGCTCAGAGGTGCGGGCGTAAAAGCCCGAGAGGCTCTCAACGCCCGCACCGCTCAGTCGCCAACGTTGGCCGGCATCACCGCAACTTTCACCTTGGGCAGCAGGCGCGGCTTCAACTCAGCCCTCCCCTTGGTGCATTGTCCTGCTGCAGTTGCTGCATGCGCGGCTCACTTGTTGCCGTAGATGGACTTGCCGCCCGTGCCGTTGTCGTTGGTGAAGTCGCCACCCTGGCAGCAGCATGCCACGGCAGCGGAGTGATGAGGCTGATGTCACTCATGCACCAGCACCTATTGGCTATCAAAGGCGAAGCTGGGAGTGTCACGGAAAGCGGCTTTTAGTCAATCGGCGCCACGCTGAGCAAGCAAGAGCAACATGTGTTGAAAAATGATTTCCAGCCCATCAGCCTCACCTGGCACATGAAGCTGGGGATGACGCGGTGGAAGCGGCTGCCCTTGTAGCCAAAACCGGCCTGCTCACTGACACACAGCTGCCGGAAGTTCTCTGCAGGCAGACACGGCAGGCAGGCGGGCAGCACTGGCAATGTCGGGAGCTGCTGCTGTTGCTGGTGCTGCGGCTGGTGTTGTGTCAAGAGGAGGGCTGGTGCAGGTGAGTGCAGGGCCAGGGCAGGCAGGCAGGCAGGCAGGCAGGCAGGCAGGCAGCAATGGGCAGCAGGGAGCAGGCCACGCTGCTGCTGCTTCATGGTCAGCCACACCTCAGCTCGGGGAAGGCGCAGCATCAAGACAACTACACACCAGCACCAATGCCAGCAGCTGTGAACCATGCTGCTGCTGCTTGATGACGATGCCTGGCACTTGAGCAGTGCTGCTGCTGCTGCTGCTGCTGCTGCTGCTGCTGCTGCTGCTGCTGCACCTGCTGTGTCCGCTGCGGCAGCACTTGACACTGTCTGCCGTACCTTGTGCGCAACGGATCCGGCTTTGGAGTGCGCTCAACACTGCGAGCTGCGCTTCCAAAGCAGCAGCCCCCCAGTCCTCTGCCGCTGGCCACCTGTGGCCTTGGGCTCGACATCTCAAGCCCATGCTGCTGCTGCTGCTGCTGCTGCTGCTGTTGCTGCTGCAGTGCTGTTGGTGCTGCTGCTGCTGCCAGCCGGCGTGCGTGTGCATCACCTGTGGTCTTGGGCACCACGTCCTCCCTGAGTTCCATCACGACGCGCCCCAGCGGCACGGCGTCGCCGTAGCGGCCCAGCGCGATGTCAAAGAACACCAGCGGGTTGGCCTGTGGCAGTTCGCAGCAGACACAGGGGCAGTAGCAGCAACAGCAACAGAAGAAGCACCATCAGCAGCGAAGCTACACGGGTCGGAAGCAGGGGACGATAGCCAGCATCCTGCAGGGCTGCCACTGTGCTGACAGCTGCAGCTGGGTGGGGTTGGACGGCAGGCGATCCAGCAGGCATATACGCCAACCGGTGTGACGGTGCCGGCCCACATGTCAGTGATGTAGATGAGGTCCCGTGACGGTGCTGCTTGCTCAGAGGTTGGTTGCGTAGCTGACTGTACTGCTTGTAGTTCTACTACTGCTGCTGCACCCCTCCTGCAAGAGCCTGGACTGCACGCTGCCAGCTACCATACCCTCGGCTGGTGATACGTAGTTCAAGGCGCGGCAGCCAAAGCCAATGCGCCAGGTACTTTTCTGGGACGGCTGTTGCTTCACTACGCTTGCACTACTGCTTGTGCTGCAGCAGAGCGCATGATCGCCACGTACCGGGTTTGGTGGGCCAAGTGGTGGCAGGTAGTTTGCCTTTGTCTTTGCAGCCTGCACGATGGCATCCTTCGACACGGAGGCAGCCTGCCCCATTTTGCCGGTGCTGCTGATGTTGGTGAAAGGACACACAGTTTGTACGTTAAACCTGCCAGAACGCCCCATACGGAGCTGGTCCTTTCTTGCATGTTTGAACTTGGAAGCTGGATCGCCACAGTCCTGCTGGTTCTGGGCCTAGGAGTGTTCTGCCAAAGCCTTTGGACCAAAGGGCATCATCAGAGTGCACAGGTTGATCACATTTTCTTTGGCAACGCGCTTTTGCGTTCCACAACCACAACAGCAGATTGCACCACCACAGCATTCCTGCAGCATTCCTGCTTGTCACGGTCCGAGACGCTTGCAGGCGCCTGGAAGCATTGTTAAAAGCGTTGAAGAAGAGGTATTGAGGCTGCAGAGCCGCGCGCTGCGACGCTTATATGAGTAAGGTGAGCACAGCAGCATTAACACTAGCAAAGGTGCGTCGAGTGCTCGTTGTGATGCAGCAAGAACGGCTAACAGATGTTTTTATGATAAACTGGTTTTCAAGTACTTGCGCTTCTATAGGTCTTCCGCTCAAGATTGCTGAGAAAGTGTTTCCCACGGGAAGCAGCTTCTATTAGCATTGCAGGAGCATGGAATGTCAGCTGAATGCAGTGGAATGTGTCATGTTGCTCAGCAATGGCCATGCATGGGCTGCTGCTGAATCATGGACATGATTGCAGCAGCAGCCTGTCGCCAGCAGGTGCCAGCAGGTGTCCTTATGTGGATTTTACTCCAGCAGCAGCACATTGGTTGGTTGTTGCCGCCCTTGGTTTTGTTTAGGATGCTTTTCCGCTATCCATGCGCTGGTGTGATGTTGCGCAGGGGACGCCAATAAAGGGGACGCCACTAAAAGAAGGATGGAGGAACCCCGCGTGGAAGTGCAGCAAGAGGGCAAGCCTCCTCGTTTCTTCCCGCCAAACGCGGCAGCCGATCAAGTGCTGAAGGGTATCACAGGCGTTGAGGCTGGGACGCTTTGCCAACTAGGTTCTGGCTTGGAATATGCCGGCAACCAGGTGAGCACCTTTGTGCTGGGCGGTGGTCACCAGGTGTTTTTGAACAAGCGTCTTGCTGCCCAACTGTTGCATGTGATAGCGCACACTGTTTTGTGACTATGGTTGCACACATGTTTCACAAGAACCGTATGAAGGGTTTTGCTGCAGCCAGTTTCTCTGCGCAGCATGCACCACATGCGTTGCACACGTTGATTGATTGCTGTGTGCATTATGTACTTTCAAAGCAGATTGCGGTGTCAACAAGCTAAGAACGGAGGACTGTCTTTCACTGCTAGATGCTGCGGCATGCAATGATGAAGTCATTGCACACAACACCAGTGTCAACCTGTGCTTGACACATGTGCTGCCTTGCCCTACTCCTGCGCATGCACATCATCTGCCGTTCCTTGGCGGCTTTTTTCTGTGCACAGCATCACCACCAGGTGGGCGTTGGATTGCAAGCACTGCTGGACTGTCAGCATGCAGCGGCCGCTTGTGATGCCTGCCAGCAGTTGCCTGCAAGCTCTTCCACATGATCACTTGCTGGTCCCATGGAAAGGGTTGCTGCAGTCTGAATAGCCACAGCAACATGGATGACATCTTGTTCTGTTATTAGTTTATAATCTCTATGATTATGCAGGCTGGGTTACCACATGCTGCGCGTGCCCACCAAGCAGCGCTCTGCTAGGGTGTAATCAATGTGTTTGTAAAGCAGTGTCTTTCCGGCATGCTTGAACACTGGTAAGATTCCGGGCAGCCCTGCATTTTCATCCTGCGTGCTCCTGTGCACTGGATGCCACTGTGCTGTCATGCTGGAAGCTTCATTGTTTGACTCTTTGCTGAACAACACCCTGCCCGCGTGTCCCTGCATGTTCTCTTCACGGCTCCCACCTGACTTGTCCCGTCCCACAGCAGCAGCAGCAGCAGCAGCAGCAGCAGCAGGTGAGTCATGCAGGTGCTTGCAATGGTGCTAGTGGCAAGCCATTTGAACCAGTATTGCTTGCCGTTGTGTGTGGAGCAGCCGTGCAACCCCATGCAACAGCATGGCTGCTTGTCACGAGTACAGCCTGCAACACAGTTGCGCAGCGTGCTAGCTGTCATGCATGTCTGCTGGTCATCAACATCAGCGAGGCATGCAAGGTTCATAAGCATGTGAAGGCTTGTGCTGCAGCTTTGTTTATCTTCCTGCTTCAACACAACGCCCTCCCAAGTGCATTTTGCACCACACAACTGCACAAATTGCTACTTTTGGGGAGTCTAGTGTCAACACAGCAGCAGTGGCAGTGTATCGGCAACACCAGCACCCGTCCTGTCAGCAAACAACAGCGTGCCAACTTCACCAGCACCTGTTTTGCCTTCAAGCAGCAGCATGCCAATTCAACCAGCACCTTGTCCGATACAAGCAACAGTATGTCAACTTCAAACACTCCCAAACCTTGTCTTACAACTCAGCAAGAGACATACTGATAATGATGTGTGTCACTGCTTGATGTTCATTCTGTTGCACATCCTGCTGCCGCTGACAGAGTCAGATGCCGGCCAGTTGTACCCTGTTGTGCGCTTGGTGGTCTACCCACCTGCTCTGCAGGCGGGCCTGAATAGCCTGTGGAGCAATTTGATTGCGGGCTTCAAGGGTGAGCTTGCCTGCTTGCTACCTTGCACACGTTGCTTCTCGTTGCTTGCCATGGCACTGCTGCGGTGATGTGTTATAAGGCAGCACTTGCCAGCTGCCTTTGAGGCTCCTGAGCTGCCTGTGGAGGCAGGCTGGTGGGCCATGCGGTTCAGACCCAGGCAGGCATGCTACCAGTGCTCAGGTCTCATTGCAAGCATCGCTGTGATACGCTGATCCGCATATCTGAAGCATCAACCTGTCGCTGCAGCGCAGGTGCTTCTGATGCTCAGCCAGACACAGAACGACAACGGCTACTCGTGCGTCGGCCTGACAAGCATCACGCGGAGTAATGATTCTTGATTCCTTGCTGTTCAGGTTGCCCAAAACTGATCTGGGCAGCGTGTGGTGTCCAGGTGGCAGCAGTTGCTGGCTCCATGCTGTACACCTGGGGTGACCTTGGCGTCAACGCTGCCAGTGTCTGTGGTGCTGGGGTTGCCTTTCCTCAGCAGACAAGTTGCTAGATGATGTGTGGTACAAGCGGCAAGCTCGCCCCGTGGGGGCTGCAGGCGTGGTGTGTTTTGTGGCAGTCTTTCACCTGGCAGCCATAATATCGACTGCCGTGTACTTTTTGGTTGTCATTGTCCTGTTGTTTCTCCGTGCTGTGCTAACAGCACCCGCATCGTGCGGGTGTTTGAGGTCCGTCAAAGGGCCAGACAACTGGGTGGAGTGGTGCATGCAGCAGGCCGGAGCTCGACAACGTAATGTGGCAAAGATCGCGCAGCTGTACATGGGGGTAGAGAGCTAGAACCCATGGGTGTCAGTGCAGTAGCGTATGAGGGGACAGCTGATGCAGCTGCAGGCGCAGCTAAGCGGGTTACTTGCAGCAGATCAGCAGCAGGGAAAAGAATCGTTGGTGTGGTTTGTTGCAGCAACAAGTGTTGGACGCATGTGGAAGCGGTTACACATTTCATTGATTCTTTGCCAGCTTATTTCTGTTGTGTGCGCTGAGGGCTGCGTGCTCAGCGAGTCATGACTGTTGGGGTTGACCAGTCAACCCCACAGGTCTGTCATGCCGTTTGTATGTATTGCTTGTCGAATTCACGACCAGCATTGCCGCATGTGTGTCACGCTAACAGCAACAATAGTCCCAGTTTAGCAGTTTGACAGGCGGGCTAGCAGCCCACCTACTGGCCACTTTGTGTCAGCTGCAGCCGCTTCCCTGTTGACTCAACTGTTGGCGCGTAATTATTGTACCTGGCGTTTTGGTCAGTCGAGACACAGCTTATGCGTCACGTGTGTCGCGTTGCCCGTAGGCAATGCGTGCCTTCGCGCGGCATGGTTGGTTGTTCGGACAGCATATGTTGGCAAAATTGCTTTGTCAAGTACAAGCCAGTGGATTGCTACAGCTGGCGAAGTGTGAAAAAGTTCAACGGCTGATCAGCATGCTTGCACTCTGACCAACGTAGATCAGAGTGGCTGCAGAGCGGCTCTGCAACCTGTCTGCAGCCACTCTGCATGCCATTCTGCAGAGTGCAAATATTCTGCAGACATTCTGCAGGCTCTGCAGTCACTCTGCAGCCAGTCGTTACGTTCTGAATCCGCTCGTTACTCTGACCAACGCAGACCAAGGTGGCTGCTGAGGCGCTGAGGCATGTTTGTAAAGCACATGTTGTCGTAGAAGTCTGTGATCAATTGTTGCCGCATACCTTTGTTCATTCCTTGATTTTGAAGAATGGTACCATACAGTACTTGTTGCAGTGTCTTAGCCCATACTACTGTGTTCGTATTCTGCGGTTTCGTTTTCCAAGGGTTCTGGAGTTCAATGGGGTTGGCATGTAGTTGTGCAGTCCCTACCAAAGCATAGAGTGGCAAGTTGTTCATGTAGGCCTTGCGCTGCTGGTCAGCAGTGCATGGAACAGCAGCAGGAGCAGCAATGCACATCTGCGTTCTCAGTGTACTGCATGCTAGGGACAAGTTCTCACACATCTGGTGGGATGCATGGTTAGTGCACCAAAGTCATCCACTGGCAGCTGCGATGCAGCACCAAGTGCAGCACCAACAGTGTTGGTGTATATGCATCATATGTGCATCAACACCTGTATTGATATCACGCTGACACACAATGTCATATCGCTGTGCACAGCAGGCCGGCTACAACGCGGCACGTCGTACCACTGGTGCTGCTCTTCGGTGCCTGCTGTGCAGGGCTGTGGCGCCATGCTTGCTTCAGCTGTGCACGCAGAAACTGAGCTCCAGGATGCGCTGCTGGTGCTGCTGTTGTGTGGTGCTGCAGCACTCCTACAGAATGCAAAGCAGCAGCATGCACGTGTACGTGGCTCTGTGCTGCACAGCTGGATGTTGTATTCACCGCATGCTGAGATGCACTGGCAGCAGCAGCTGCAACATGTGAACACGCGTGTTGCATATACCGCAAGTCAGATGCACTGGTAACAGTAGCTGCACAAGCTGCTAGCTGAACATGTTGCCCACCTGCTGCTCACACGGCTTTTGCCACGTCCTCTGCCCCTGCTTCCCCTTCAGCCTACGCATCCGGACCAGGCGTCAGAACACGTTGCGGGTTTCTGCATGTTGTGCGGACATGCCACCGCTGCGGCAACCGGACTCACTTCTCCACCACGATTGGACACCTCACTGCGACACGGGTCTGACGACATGACTGCAGACCTGACACCGTTGACATGTCGGAACAATACAGGACAGGACTCTCGCAATCAACAAATGAACCGCACGAAAGCGAGCAAGATGGCACGTCATCGATCGAGCTCAGCGGTTACATCTGGGTGGCCGGTCGAGCTCAACTCATCTGAGTTGAGTCGCTGGAGTCGCCGGTCCGCGCATGAGCAGCGGAGCGAATTATCAATTTGCACGAGTGCATCTCCACCCGCGCAGCAACCAACGAGGGCACCAGAGCTGCAGAACTAGGACCAGGTTGTTGCAGCAGCACCACAGGACAGGCCTTGGGCCGGCCTGCACAAGGCCTGCTGTGTTGCGTGCACATTTTCCCCGGGCACCCACAAATTGATTGCACCCGTCCAGCACCAGGGAGGGCCGCCGCGCGGCCCGCACAGAAAGCGGCCCGCGAGACATCCCGCCATTTTTGACCGGCAGCCGCAACCATTCCGCTGCATCGCTGCGCAATACTTGCCGCCATTTCACCGCAGCTGCAACCATTTCGCTGCATCGCAGCGCAATACTTGCCGCCATTTGGCAGGGTTTGTGACCGACATCAACCAACGATGCAGATGGCATTGCGGGCTTGCCAGACCGGATGGGTATGCATCATTACCATCATCACCATCATATTACCTATTCAAGCCATAGCATCAGCTCCATCGGCCCCGCGCCCCACCGGGGCGGAAAGAGGAGGGAGCACTGCTCCAGAATGTTTGCATGCATTGCGCACATCCCAAGACTTGACAAGAAAAGCAGCAATACACGGTGACACCATCCGACATCTTTCAGAACTGCCCCAAATATCATCGGATACAAAACGCAACACCTTACTTGACGAATCAGCCATGAACAAAACGCTGCGCAACTTTTCAGCGCAACCAGGCAGGGATCTGATCTCAGCAAACATACTATCCCTCTGAGCAGAAGTAGCAGGGCAATCAAACATGAAGTGTGACAAAGACTCAACTTCTGCACCACAACAAGGACATCCTGTAGTGGAGTTAGCTCTGCGACCGCCAAACTGACTAGTACGCTCATGTACACACAGACAACCCATACGAACACGCAACAGCAATTCAATACCACGTGGAATTGCCACTGAAAGCAAGTACGGCCTAGGCCTCCTGAAACCCATAGCATCAACATGAGTGGGATGCACATGAGTCACACACCGACTCAGAGTGGAGTGTGCATCATTGTGTGGTATCAACGTTGCCTGGGCCGGTACATAGCTGCAGTCACGTGCCTGTGCACAGTTGGCAACGTTGTGCAGTGCTCAGCACTGCTGCTGTCCCGCTAGCATGCGTTTGTGCAGGATGCTGTCACGGGATGTAAATTATGATAGTAACTGACTTCTATGCATATTATATCAACCCACGCGTGGTGGTGGGGCTACTGGGGCAGTGACTGAATACAGAATGTAAAGAGTGGTCCTGGCAAGTGGACTCTGCACACTCTGCAGCGACTCTGCAGTAGCTCTGCACAGTCTGCATCCACGTGGACCATAGCGTTTGTGCAGGATGCTGTCACGGGATGTAATTTATGATAGTATTTGACTATTATGCATATTATATCAACCCAGGCGTGGTGGTGGGGCTACTGGGGCAGTGACTTAATACAGAACGTAAAGAGTGGTCCTGGCGAGTTGACTCTGCACACTCTGCAGCACTCTGCAACCACTCTGCAGCGACTCTGCAGTAGCTCTGCACAGTCTGCATCCCCGTTGACCATAGTGTTGCACGCATGCTGGGCATATGCACCTTCCCAGAATTGCACACACTCTCTCCGAACACCCGCCCATCATGCATGCCTGTTAACAGCAGCTCACCACGCTGCAGCTGGTTCATCACATGCACCTGTTCTGCTGCATGGTCACAAAGACCACAGTTTGGATGTTACATGACGGGAACATCGCCCGTTTTCTTTTCGAGCCAATGACAGGCTCATTGGTCAACCACCTAATCCATCAATCATCAATTTCTTAGACCAGGGCGCTCCAGTATCAAGAAGGTGGCGCGCGGCATAGAGTCAGTATCACACAACACAAAGTGCACAGCAGCAGCAGCAGCAGCAGCAGCAGCAGCAGCCAGCAGCACACATGAACAAGTACAGGCTCTAACCAGCAGCACCCACTGTGCAGGACACCAGAGACCTCCTGCCGTAACTTGAGGCACATTGAACGTGCAACTCACACAGCTGCCCCAGGCACCACCAGCTGACCGCGCACAGCATCAGGCAAGGTGCGTGCTGTAGTGGATGTACTCCCGCCCCGGGTGGCTGTTGGCACACCTCGCCGCCGCATCCCCCAGGCCCACGTCATACACCCCGCCGGGCGGGCTGGTGCCCGTGATGCCGCCCAGCCCCTCCAACAGGCGGTCGCTGCTGCTGGGGCTGCCGCCGCCGCGCCCTGTGCTGCTGCCGGTGGGTGACTCGCCGCCAAGCAGCATGTCTTCTGCATCAGCCAGGCCTGACAAGCCCTCCTGGGGTGCAAGCAGCAGCAGCAGCAGCAGGCAACTGGTGAGGGGTGTGAGCAGTTGGGTGGATGATATGTTTGCTGGCGGTGGTTGCTTGTAAGGACGGCACATGGCAACATCACCAGGGGGGCAGCAGGGGTTGGTCCCCACACCCCAAAAGCTCAAACCCTCACCTGCGTATACCCAACCATGACCTCTCCCTCGCTGTGATATGTCGCTGTGCGCGAGTGCCACTGCTGGTCCAACCCTTCCACCTGGCCCACAACCAAAACCCCACGAATCAGGTCCCATCATACTCGAGCTGCAGCACTTGCTCTTCGTCCTCACAACACCCGACGACACGTGCCCTGTCCGTGGCGTCTTGTTGCCTGCCATCCGTTCCCCTTCAAAGACATACACCTTGCAGGTCAAGCGCTCAGAGCTGTTTTCAATGCCTGCAGGCACTGGCTCACCTGCGACACGCCGCTGTCGCCTCGCTTCACGGCCGGCCCCCTCCTGCTGCCCAGGGCCCCACCCAGGCTGGGCTGGCTGGCTTCCGACGCAGCCCATGACGCATCCGCGCGGCCGTGACTGCCCGCCGCTGCTGCTGCCAGCTGCGCACTTTGCTGCCTTGTGATGAGGCCCACAAGCGGCGCCGTGCTGGACCCGCCGGGTGCTGCAGCAGCACCATGCAGCAACTGCTGTCGGGTGCTGGGGCTGATACCCAGCGGGTTTCCACTGTGAGGGGAGCTGCCAGGCTGTTGCTGCTGCTGCTGCAGGTGCAGCTGTGCTGCTGCCAGCTGAGCCAGCTGTGGCGAGGAGCCCTGCTGGCGGCCAGGCAGTGATGACAGGCCCTGGTAAGAGCCCGAGCGCCTCATGCTGCTGCTAGCAGAGCCACTGCCAGACCCTTGCTGCTGCTGCTGCTGCTGCTGGAGGGCTAGCAAGGTCGGTGATGTTGCAGGCCGCTGCTGCTGCTGCTGTTGCTGTTGGTGGTGTGCATGCGGCTGCTGTTGCTCGAGGCCGTCACCAGCAGCTGCTGCGGCAGCTGCTTCACCGTCGTTGGACGCTGACAGGTCGACTGTCGCTGCAGCTTGATGCAGCACGCCAAACTCCTGCTGCTGCTGGTGCAGTGTGGCCACCTCACGGTCCATTGCCTCCTGCTCCTGCTGCCTCAGCTCCTCCTCCCGCTGCGCTGCATCGTCTTCTGCTGCTGCCTCGCTGTGCAGCAGCCCCTGCAGGATGGCAGACAGCAGCAGCAGCAGCAGCAGCCAAAGGTTGCTGTATGCAGTCTGGGACAGTACGGGAGGCATGTGTCACACTGCAAGCCCTGGTCAGGCAAGGTGGCGCAGGCAGGATTGTCAGGGCCAGTCGCTCAGGCCGTGCCGGGGAGTCCAAGGTCGCATGCCACACCTGGTGACCCCACTGAGTGAGCCACGCCCACTGCTCCCCAGCATCACGGCAATGATCTCCACATGCCAAAAACAGACAGCGCCTGAGTTAATTGCTGCTGTGGAAGGACCAGAGGCAGGAGGGTCGGGCAGCCATGACAGCAGGCCACGCCAAACCGCGCCGGGCCGACGCCTCGTTAGTGACGGTCACCCCCTGCCGCTCTGTACACCCAGTGTGCAGCGTTGTGCGTGCCAGCTGCGCGCCTGGGGGGCGGCAGGGAGCACCCCCACAGCAGCAGCAGCAGAGCCATTGTGATGCCGCAGGGGCAGCCCGTCACAAGCAGCAGCAGCAGGCAGCTGCCGACGGCTGTACTGCCCAGGCCACCCCTGCTGGCTCCACCACACAGAGGCAGCAGCACCATCACCACAAGTTGCAAGCAGCAAAGACGTGTCAGCGCACACACCTGTTGCACCTGGTCACGGGATGTTCAGTGTGGCACAACACGCACGCGCAACCATGCACGCAGCCCCATGCCAGCAGACATACAAGCCGCTCCATGGTGTGCCCAACCACCCTCAGAACCTGCAAGCCCAACTGAGGCACTGACAGCACTGCTGCTGTACTGCAGTGTACTGCACCACAACATCACGACATGAGCAGCATCAGCACAGCACACCTGCAGGTGCCGGCAAGAATTGGCTTTGCCCCTCCACAGCACGCCTCCACACACCACACACGCATGCAGGTACAGACAGCAGAACGAGAGGACACAAGCCACGCCCACACAACCTGACAGGCCACCCCATGCTGCAGCGGCACGCTGGCAGTCACCGCCTTCCAACAGCACCGGAGCGCTGGCCTCACCATTGAGTCGCATACTGCGCAACAATCCGTCGATGACACTAAAGACAACAAACATGCGAGCAGTCCGCCTGCAGTCACAGCAGCCGTGGCCCCCCACCCCACCCACCTCGTGCTGCGTTGGTATGCCGCTGTCTCCCTCCAGCAGCCCAGCAGCGCTGGGCTCGCTGTTGAGCGCGCTGCCCAGGTCGAAGCCGACGCGCCGCTGGCTGGGCGACATGGGGGGAGGCACGGCGCGCGGGCTCAGCGGCAGCTGCAGCCCGACACATGACACGCCGCCAGGCACAGGCGGCGGCGGCGGCGTCAGCAGGTGGCGTGTGGTTCACAGGCGTGGTGAGACACAGCCGCAAGCAGGCTGACAGATGCAGCAGCAGCAGCAGCTGCAGCAGATGCACCAGGACGCACAGCCGTGCCGCTTAATGTGTACAGTACAAGCGCCTCATTGGTGTCAGATGAACGGAAATGACGCAGTACATGACACATCAGCCTGCCCACCTGCTCGCCGGGCCTCAAGCCACCCGCGCTGCCACCCCACTGCTGCCGATGCTGCTGCAACGCCGCCAGCCCAGCGCCGCCGCTGCTGCTGCCAAGCGCTGGACTGCCGACCCTCGCTCCCCCCAGCTGTGCAGCCGCAGCTGCTGCAGCGGCCGCGGCATGCACCGCCTCCACGCCCATGCCTGGGTGGCCGGTGCCGCCGCGCTGGCCTGGGGAGGGCGAGGAGGGCAGCACGGGCAGCTGCTCGCCTGCAGTGCTCCTCCTGGGGCTGCCACCACCTAGGATGCTGCTGCCTGCACTAGGAGCAAAGCTGCAGCTGCCCTGATTGCTCGCTGCATGCGACAGGCTGCTGGGCTCACCTGCTGCGTTGCCAGCAGCAGTGCTGATGGCCGCGGCGGCGGCAGTTTCGGCATCCCCACCCCCACCTCCACCTGCGTTGTTCAAAGAAGAGCCACACCTCTGCTGCCGCTGCTGCTGCTGCTTCGGCTGAGGCGTAGCTGATGGAGGTCCAACTGCCGAGCCAGCCTTGGAGCTGTTCGGAGGACCTGTTGACAAGCCACGCAGCACACCAGCAGCCCCGCCAAACCGCTGCTGCTGCTGCTGCCACTGTTCAGTCTGTCCCTCAGCGCCAGCTGCCACCCCCGCAGCCAGCGTGGCCAAGCTGCCTGCTGCTCCAGAGCTCCTGCTGACCTGCTGCTGCAGCTGCTGTGCCGCCAGCTGCTGCTGCTGCTGTGGCTGGCTCGCTGGCTCGCCCTGCACCGACGCCGCCCTGCTGGGCCCCCGGCTGGTGCTGGCGAGGCTGCCCGCCCTGCTGCCGTCCCTGCGCAGCGACGCCTCGCGCACAGGCACCGCCAGGCACATGGTGTGGCGGCCCCCTGCGGGCGGCAGCGGCAGCAGCAGCAGCAGCACCAGTCGGCTGACAGCGGCAGCACAGGCGCAGGCGCAGCACACCCAGCCAGCTCCCCCCAGCGTCACTGCAGGCGGCCAGCCACACTCAAAAGGCAGCACGAGGGGTGCACCGGGGAGAAGCCCCTGCCCACCTGCCGTCGCTGCCGCCACCTTCCACCGCTCGTGCCCGCCAGGCAGCGCCACCTCCACTGGGCTGTACTGGTCCCTGGCAGCCGGCCCCAGGCCCAGCCGTCCGTAGCTGGCCCGCCCCCAGATGAACATGCGCCCCGATGATGTGACGGCCAGCGAGTGCGTGCCGCCAGCAGCAACCTGCAGCGGGGGGTGCGCCACACGCACCCAGCGGGACGGTCAGCAGGCGGTGCGGGCGGCCAGGCCTGCGCGCGCCAGCCGCACAGCAGGCTGTGGGCCTGGGTGGGCCGCCCGCGCCGCGGCAGAGAGCTGCTGGCAGGTGCGTGCTGCCGCAAGCAGCACCCCGGCAGAGGCAGCCGCCGCAGCAGCAGCAGTGGGGATGCAGCAACCACGCGCAGCAGGGCGCATGGGCAGCAGCACACGCCTGCAGTCTGAACGAGCTCCGTACCCAAACTGCACACGGTGCGGTCTCAGCGCACGCCCCGCAACACCACCTGCGCAACCGTGCGGCGCAATGTGTTAGGCCGCGCATGCCGCCGGTGCGCGCGCACCTGCACCACGCTGTGCCCCTCCAGGCCCCGCACTTTGTGGGGGCGCAGCTTGCTGCTGCCGGTGCGGTCGGCGATGCCCAGCCGGCCGTACTCGCCCCTGCCAGCAGGCCAGGCGGCGGCAGCAGGAGCGCGTGGGTCAGACCAGCTGTTGGGCAGCAGGTGTGCTGGGCAGCGCACAGGCTGGCAGCCCACACAAGCCGGCGGAAACAAGAGAGTGCGGCGAGTACTGACTGCCCACAGCGCCCAGCACCAGAAGAGACCCGCCAACGCCTGTCTGGCTGCACGGCAGCCGCACGCAGCCCTGGCCTGACTGCACGGCCGGCGCGCCGCCCCGCCGCGGGCCACGCGCCAGTGCGCTGCGTGACGGGGCTGCCCCCGCCCCGCGCCGCCCACCTCCCCACACGTAGATCTGGCCGCCCACCTGCCCCACACGTAGATCTGGCCGCCCACCTGCCCCACACGTAGATCTGGCCGCCCACCTGCCCCACACGTAGATCTGGCCGCCCACCTGCCCCACACGTAGATCTGGCCGCCCACCTGCCCCACACGTAGATCTGGCCGCCCACCTGCCCCACACGTAGATCTGGCCGCCCACCTGCCCCACACGTAGATCTGGCCGCCCACCTGCCCCACACGTAGATCTGGCCGCCCACCTGCCCCACACGTAGATCTGGCCGCCCACCTGCCCCACACGTAGATCTGGCCGCCCACCTGCCCCACACGTAGATCTGGCCGCCCACCTGCCCCACACGTAGATCTGGCCGCCCACCTGCCCCACACGTAGATCTGGCCGCCCACCTGCCCCACACGTAGATCTGGCCGCCCACCTGCCCCACACGTAGATCTGGCCGCCCACCTGCCCCACACGTAGATCTGGCCGCCCACCTGCCCCACACGTAGATCTGGCCGCCCACCTGCCCCACACGTAGATCTGGCCGCCCACCTGCCCCACACGTAGATCTGGCCGCCCACCTGCCCCACACGTAGATCTGGCCGCCCACCTGCCCCACACGTAGATCTGGCCGCCCACCTGCCCCACACGTAGATCTGGCCGCCCACCTGCCCCACACGTAGATCTGGCCGCCCACCTGCCCCACACGTAGATCTGGCCGCCCACCTGCCCCACACGTAGATCTGGCCGCCCACCTGCCCCACACGTAGATCTGGCCGCCCACCTGCCCCACACGTAGATCTGGCCGCCCACCTGCCCCACACGTAGATCTGGCCGCCCACCTGCCCCACACGTAGATCTGGCCGCCCACCTGCCCCACACGTAGATCTGGCCGCCCACCTGCCCCACACGTAGATCTGGCCGCCCACCTGCCCCACACGTAGATCTGGCCGCCCACCTGCCCCACACGTAGATCTGGCCGCCCACCTGCCCCACACGTAGATCTGGCCCTGGCCGTCCGCGCTGAGCGCCATGGAGTGCCAGCCGCCAGCGGCGATGTCGGCCACCGCCACCTGCTCCAGGTCGACCACCTGGACGCAGCCCAGCCAGGGCAGCAGCAGCAGCAGCAGCAGCAGCAGCAGCAGCCAGTCAGACACAGCTGCGCAGGGCAGCAGCAACCTCGCAGCCACTGCCATCCCACAAGGCCCACCACCTGGCAGCCAGCCAGGCACACGAGACAGCAGGGAGCAGCAGCAGGGTGGAGCAGCCAGCAGGCTGCGTGCGCCGGTCAGGAGCGGGCCGCGCCACTCTCTCTGCGGCCGCACCTCCACTGGCGTCGTCGAGTAGATGGTGCTGCCGTTGCCCAGCTGGCCGTAGTCGTTGGTGCCCCAGGCCAGCACGCGCCCGTCAGCCACCAGCGCCATGTTGTGGAACGCGCCGCACGCGATGGACGCGATGCCCACCGCACCCGGCACCTGCCCGCACGGCACGGCGGCGCAGCAGCAGCAAACAGGCAGGCGTCACGGTGCATCATCAGTGGCGCAGGGGTGCAGCAGCAGCGGCAGCCATGCGCGACGCTGACAGCGCCCGGCACCTGACGGCCCGGTGCTCAGGCAGCAGGTGCGCTGTGTGCGGCGACTGGCTGCGTGCATGTGGCTGCACTGGCCAGGCCGCCGCAACCATCGGCAAGCATTCTCGCCATCAACAGCTGCAGCTTGCTGGGCGCTCCCCTCAGACCAAAGTGAAGCTCCCCCGCTGCTGCTCTCCCCCCCCCCCACCTTGCGGGGCGCGCGCTGCAGCTCCAGTGCGAACTCGCCCCAGGGCTCGCCCCACGTCCACACCTCACCCCCCTCGGTCAGCACCACGCTGTTCATGCCGCCGCACGCAACCTGCGCCAGCAGGCAGCAGCACAGCAGCACAGCAGGGCGGGAGCAGCGGCGCATGACACAGCAGCCGCGCATCTGCTTGCACTACCCGAGCAGGGTGCGAAAACACCAGCCAGCAGCACAACGCGGCGGTGCTTGCGGTCCCTGGCTGGCTGTCACCAGCAGCAAGCCAGCGCGCGCACCTGCTTCACGGCCAGGCCGGGCATGCAGCAGCGCGGCACCAGGATGTCCCGCGCGGCAGGCAGCACGCCATACACGCTGCTGTAGGTGTAGGCGTCAGCGGCGCCATTCGCAGCGCCATTCGCGGTGCCATTCGCGGAGCTCTCTGCGGTGCCGCTCCTCCCGAGGCTGCTGCTGCCGCCGACCGCCGCGCCGGCCATGCCCGCCGCCTTTGCCACTGCCGCTGCAGCAGCTGCCAGCAAGCCCTCGGTGCCGCTGGCAGCGCCCGGGGCTGCCGCTGCCTTGGCTGCTGCCGCCTGCAGGGCTGCCGCCTGGCTGCCCGGCTGCGGCTGCTCGTCTGGCGCCACCAGGCCACACTGCTGGTACTCGTTGCCTGGCCGCGGGCGCAGACGCAGACGCAGCAGCGGCAGCGTCAGGAACACAGCTTGGTGAAGTGACGTCGGGTCATCGTGTTGACCGGTGCGGCACCTTGCCCAGGCGTTCGCATGCAGCTTCTGCCGTGGCAGGACAACGGCCGGCGTACATACGAGGGAGGGCAAGCACACAGCCACAGGCATCACCACAACCTGCAGGGGTGTGTGGTGCGCACATGCCCAACAGCAGTTGCCGCATCCCGGGAAACAGGCCCCTCCTCACCTCCCCAGCAGTAGACCTGGCCTTCCGCAGACAGCGCCAGGCAGTGCCACCCACCAGTGGCAGCCTGCAGCAGCAGCAGCAGCAGCAGCAGCAGCAGCAGCAGCAGCAGCAGCAGCAGCAGCAGCAGCAGCAGCAGCAGGCAAGGGTGACTTGAGTAAGCCTTTGCATGATTGGGTGCACATGCTTGCACTGCAGTGCAGCTACACGTGCGCAGACAGGCGCCGCATTCCGAGCAACAATACAAGTATCAAGGCGATTTAGTTGTGGCGTTGCCGAGCTGCTGCCGAGCAAGTCCCTGTCTCGTCACAGCTGTATGCAACAAGCTCAGAAACCCTGCCAGCCCTGCCTGCACAGCACGGCAGCGGCAGCGGCAGCAGCGGCAGCACAGCAGCATCCTGGGAGCACGCCGTGTGAGCCGGCAGCCCTCACCTGCACAATGTGCACGCCATGCAGCGCCTCCACACAGGCAGGCTTGCGCTGCAAGTCCCTGCAAGCAGCAGCAGCAGCAGCAGCAGCAGCAGCAGCAGCAGCAGCAGCAGCAGCAGCAGCAGCAGCAGCAGCAGCAGAGTCAGCAGCACTCCACACACCATGATGCACAGCCCCAGCCCACTTGTGCCCAGTCCCTGGGTTCCAAGCATGTCAGCCACATATCACAAGATGGTGACTTGACCCATGTGTAACTACTCTCTATCTAATAAGATGACAGCCCAACTACGACCAGTTGTACTGCCGCTGCTGGCGTCCAATGCCGCTGCCGCCCACAATGCTGCTACTGCTGCTGCTGCTGCTGCTGTTCCTGCATCTGCACTGCTGGTGATGCTGCAAATCAGATGACACCTTCGCTGCCCACGCTGCTGCCTGTGCTGCTGCTGCTGCTGTTGCTGCTGCGCAACGGCGCACCCCAGCCGTGTCCATGACCCTGGTGCTGCAGAGCATGGCCGCCCGCCCACGTTCCGTTCAACGACTGCGCCTGTCCTGTGGCAGCTGCTGCTGCAATGCGCCCCAGCCCATGCGCGCCCGCCCCCAACACACACAGCCTTGAGCCAGAACCCACAGCCTTTCCACGGCATGGTGCACTGCCGCTGCTGACGTAGTTGCTGCTGCTGCTGCTGCTGCTGCTGCTGTTCCTGCACCTGCACTGCTGGCGATGCTGCAACTCAGATGACACCGTCGCTGCTGCGTGTGCTGTGACTGCCCAGCCACCCAAGCCCCCAGCCGCCAGCTGCCCCAGCCGCCAGCCCCCAGCTGCTGCTGCCAGCCGCGCCCCCCACCTGTGCCCGTGGCCCAGCGTGCCGCGTGCGTTCCAGCCCCAGGACCACAGCCCGCCCTCCGCGTCTATGGCCAGCGTGTTGCGGCTGCCACCAACCAGCGGGCAGTTCAGGAAGCCCCGGCTGCAGCCACGACAGCAAGGCGAGTGGCGACAGCGTGTCACCATGAGCGAGACAGTGGCAGCCTGTGCAGCCGTCAAGGGCAGGGCTGTAGCGGCAGCAGGTGAGCTGCCGGGGGCCAGGGCTGTTTGCTGCAGAGCCATGCCTGCAAATACGGCTTGCAGCTCCAATAAAGTCACAGCTCTAGCCAATGCCGAGATTCGCTGCTGCTGCTGCTTCTGACTGGTAAGCAGACGTCTCTGCTACTGCTGCTACAATGGCGGCACTTACCGGCGGTACACATGTGCACACCTTCAACAGCAGACGATGCACAATTAACTTCGCCAGCCGCCTCTGCTATAGTACCCATCTGACCCTGCTGCTGTGCATGTGCGGCTGCCTCATCTCATGAACGACTCATGTTCATGAGCAACAGCAGCAACAAAATGGCAGTGGTACTATCTATGTTCAGCCCCACGCAGCAGTTTTGCGCCTGCTGCTGTGTTACTGTCAACCAGCAAACCAGTCCATCACTTGCTGCTTCTGCGGCTTTGTGCAGCTGCTCACATCAGGTATGCTGTCTGATTCTAAGCAGAGACCTCACAACACAACACACCGTCCATCTGCTTGATCACTGCCACAACCACAAGCCTGGCTCCTATGCTGTTGCACTTTGCGCCCACCAGTGCTCGTGGCATGCTCACCCCATGAACTTGATGCCCAGCAGCGACTCAACCACTTGGGGTTGTCTATGCCTTCCTCGCTGTCCAGCCCCAGCTGGTGGTCCTCGCTGGCACCCCAGCCAAACACAACAGCCTCTATAGGCGGGCTGGCCACCCATGGCGGTACGTTGAGGCACAGGTAGCCTGCTGGGCTATCTGGCAGGTCTAATGGCGTGCTGGAATCGTGCGGCATTGATTTTCTGACATGTTCAGGTGTATGATTTGCGGTATTGCGGGATGGGCTTCACTGACTACTGGTGCTGCTGTGTGCAGGATCGCAGAGCATATGCTGCCGATGCAAGGAATAGTCCCTGGACTTTGTATGTTGATGTACAAGTCGCTGAATGGCAGCGTCGCGAGTGCTGGTGCTGGCGATCGCGCTGTCAGCGGCACCCAGAAAAACAGAGTGACGAACACGTGAACAGCAGCAGCACAACACCTACTTTCACCTCAGACGCCCGAGAAGCTGATCCAGAGTTCACTTTCAACCTACACAAGATGTGTCCGACGCAGGAGGGCGTTCACGTTTGGGTGCAGCTGTGTCATTTTCGTGACCTGGCTGAAACTCAGTTCTCAATGCAAAAAAATTCCTGCCTAAGCCTCGCTGAACTAATGCCATAGCCTCCACTGTGCAGCAGGTTTGCAGTTTGATACCACACACCTGTATGCTCCCCAGGCCTGCCATCACAGCCATGTCTTGTCTGCTTCCCCTTGAACCGTGTGTCCAGCACTGATCAAACCGCAACCAGTGCATCCGGTTCAAACCTGTTTAGATCTGCCTGAGTGCTGGTGTACTAAGTAGCAGCGAAACACAGCAGGGAACCTAGCAAGGAACAGCAGAGCCCCCTGACTCCTCATGCGACACTGCGCATGCAATTGCATTTATTTGCAAGTAAAATTGGTGTGACCTAACAATCTGAAATACAATACAATACAATACATCTTCAGGATTGAAACCTGACCTCAGGCACTAGCCCAGCGAGCCGTTACTCCGCTCATGAGGTGATCGTAGTTGTATCCAGTCTTTCCTTCGTTGTTTGGGCGATCGAAACCACCCGCGCAAGTCCGTCAAATCCTGTAACATTCTGTGATATCAAGAAGAAGAAGAAGAAGAAGAAGAAGCACTCTAACGCAGCAGCAAAACAGGCAAGCAAGCAGTGTCACCCTACCCCTGCATGAAAGGCAAGCAAGCAGTGTCACCCTACCCCTGCATGCGAGGCTGCGCATGTAAGCAAAGCTGGCTCCACCCACTGTACTGCGCCGCTGGTTGTACAGCAGAACACGTAGCAAGCATCCAAGTCCAGGTGTCACCTAATGTGAGAGGACACGGCACTAGCATGCAGTGCACTGGCAGCCCACCCAACCCCCCGCATGAAAGCCAATGACTGCTGCTGCTCATGCATGCAACGCGGACCACCCACTATAAACGATGCTGGCGCCACTGATAACATGTAGTTGACAGCTTGTGCGGTGGATTGCTAAGCAAATGATTCAAAGTTCACCGACAGCATGCCCAGAGCATGCGGCATGCACAAAGCTGAGTGCCCTCTAGCGGGGTCCTAGCCACCACCAAGGCCAGCTGGGCTGCCCAGTGTTATCAGTTGGCAGCATCATGAACTGATGTGGCCAACAGCTGAATATGGTTCCAAGCCAGTGTGCCAAAAAGTATGCAGCACACATGGCTGTCGGTGGTACACGTGGAACCTGCACGCAGCTGCCACACACAATGTAGCAGTAGCAGCAGCAGCTTGGGCGTGTTACAGGACAGCAGCAGCAGCAGCAGCAGCAGCAACCAGTCTCCGGCAGTGTGCACAGTCATGGCAACAATTGCTTCCATGCCAGCATCACATGGATGTTGGTCCCAACATTCGTTGTTTTTCCAGCAACTACAGCAGCAGCAGCAACAGCTACAGCAGCAGCAGAACAGTTGTGATAAACAACACCATTTCAACATGTGCTATGCTAGTACAGCAGTGGGGAGCACCTGGCTGGCAGAGTGCCCACTGCGTATGCACAGTCACATTTGTTGTTGCTTACTTCAATCATAAACATCTGATTGTGTGTACGTGCTGCTGCTGCGTTTTGCTGCGAGTGTTATTGTCATGACGGGCTCTGACATGGGGTCTACTGGAGACTACTTCAAGGTGGTGCGCAGGTGTCACGGGTGCCTCCCCGCCCGGGGTGTGCACTCGTTGACACTTCTGCCCTTCAATTCTCTGCGCTACAGGTATGTTTGGATATGTGAGGCCTTGCTGCAGGAATGCGTGCCTGCATGGCAGCCCACTCGGAGCACCAGGAGAACTTGGGCGGGGGTCTCCTGGTCCAGCATTGCTTGAGGTGCGCAGTTTTGCATTTACCTGGAGCCCAGGAGCCGTTAAATCCGTTCTTTTACAATGTCCATGCAGAACCATCGGGCCCTGCACATGCCCTGATAGACTAACTGAGCTGCAGCAGCAAAAGCAACAAAATCAGCCTAGCAAGCATGACGGCACATGTGTCTGCGGCAAAGCAAGTACAACTAACAATGGGTTCAAATGATGTGTGGTTGTGTTCAAGCAAGGGGACACCAACACTGTGTGGTGCTAGGTGTGAACCATCATGGCATGCGGGACCACCACGAGGAATGAACCACCAAAGCAACTGCTAACAGCAAGTTCAACTGTAGAAAAGGCGCTGCCAATGACTGAGTCGCACACGGCTGCATGATGCAGCCGCCCGCAGCCCTGAGGGAGTAGCAATCAACTCTGCAGTCGCCAATATCATACATCCAAAGTGCAACACATGTTCAGCTTTGTACATTTTGTACACATTAGCCACCGGTCAAAAAAGAATCGCCAACATCACTGGTTTAGCTGTCAAAACAGCAACCTCTTGCGACCAGGCCCTGCCAGCTGTGACAGCCGCTGCGCTGCCAGCCAGCAACACTGGCAGCTGCTGAGAAACATGCCCCGTGCTCAAGCGCCGTTGCCTGCGGCTCCAGCGCCGTCGCCGTCCAGGCCGTAGCCGTACTCACGCTGCAGCATCAGGTCCACCTCAAACACGCCCAGGCCGGGGCCAGCCCTGCAGGACAGGTGCGTCACGCGAGCAGTACAGCCGGTACTTGAGGACAAGCATCGACAGGCAGTACACTATCACTGTCAAGCTTGACCAGTCAGCAGCTCTGCCAGCGCACTTGCCTGCTCGACAACAGTGTGGATTGGCGCACACCAGCGGGCTCAGCCCATGCTGCCCAGATGCACAGCATGGCGGCTGCTGTGACGCTGCGCACAACAGCAACCGTGGTGGCGCCTGGCAGGCAGGCAGGCATGCACACTGCTGCTCAGCGGCCACTGCTAGGCAGGCACCCAGCGGCTGCAGTGGCACACAGCAGCCTCTGCTGGCCGGCAGCTGCTGGTTATTTTTAAAGTAACACACTGCGAACAACAAAACGATGCCGGGGCACATCACAGCCATTCCCTGGCCGCACCTGCGTGCCCTGCTGACCAGGTCGGCGGCCTTCTTCACGTCCTTGGCCTGCTCGTGCAGCAGGTAGTCCTCCAGGAAGTGGCACATCTCGGCATCGTTGACGGAGGACGCGACATCGTGCAGCTCCCTGCAGCGCAGCCGGCATGACAGCAGCAGCGTGACAAGAATGATCAGCATTACATGATGACGCACGCACACACATATGCCCGCCCGCCCGCCCGCGCGCTGCCACCCGCCCACCTGAGCTTGCCGAAGTTGAGCTTCTCCAGGCCCAGCGCCAGCTCCAGCGACCACAGCGCCTCGCCACGCGCCTCGCTCGTGTACTCAGACTCTGGGCTGTGGATGGTCTGCGGCAGCAGCACGGCGGCAGCAGCAGCAATAGTGTCACAAACACGTCTGGCAAAAAGCCGTGCCACAGCCAAGAATGGCCGCACGCTGCGCTCCTGAGCTGAGAGCATCGCACAACTGGGCATAATGACTAGCAGGCACAGCGGCCGGGTGGGCAGCGCTGCATCAGCGCACGACGGGAGCTGCGCGTTGGTGTTTATGATTAGTCAATGGCAAAACAACAACATACTACACTGTGGCAATTGCCAAGGTGACAACACGCAACCATGCTGAGCACGCAGTTTTGCACCAGGCCATCACGACGCAGCCTGCGTGTCAGGCTGGGACTGCCGCAGCCCGTTGCCCAGCAGCAGCGGGCCAGGCGCAGGCGCGTGCGCACCTTGAGCTTGACGCGCCCGCCGCGCCTGTTCTGGTGGCCGATGAGCAGGTTGGCGTGGTGGCGCTCGTCGTCGCTGCTGGCCTTGTAGTAGGCCGCAAAGCCGGGCAGGCCCACGTTGTCGCGGTCCATGAAGGCGGCCAGGGAGTGGTAGATGTACGACATGGTGTACTCCACGCTGCAGGCGGCAGGCGGCACAGCGGCACAAGGGCGGTGCCCGGTACGTTCGCAAGGTGACCGGCTGCCCACACAACACCGCCATAACGCCACACTGCATCGGCCGAGCGCAGTCGATATGTTGCGGTGGTTGTACAGTGGCCAAGTAAGCAGGGCTAACTTGATGTGCCTCTTCATGGCAGCCTCATGTCTTGATGCGCTCACGTTCATGCTGCATGGCACAATGCTGCCACAACATGCATGCTGTCAAGCCCGTCAGCACCCTGGACACCCATGTCTGCAGCAAAGCCTCTGATGTTCCATGCATGCTGCCTGCCACACGCATGGCATGCGGCACAGCACCACCACCAAGCGGACACTGCAGCTCCACAGCAGCAGCTCACTGCATGTTGGTGCGCACGACGCAGTGCTTATGCGTGCCACACTGCGGCAGCGCACGCCATGCCGCCCCAGCTGCGTGTGGCTCACTTGATCTGCTCGTTGATGGCCGCCTCCAGCCTGTCCTCGTAGTCCATGCGCGCCATGCTGACGCTGCTCATGGTGGTGGGGCCGGGCACGCCCGCGTTGTCGATGATGTCGTCCAGGGTGGCGAGCTGCGCCTGCACCTCTGCGGTGGCATGCAAGGGAGGGTAGGGGGGGGCAGCAGGTGCAGTGGAGGGTTGGCCTCAAGCCGAGCGCAGCGCAAGCTTCAGCGCCAGGCAGGCAGGGACCCCAGGGCAGCACACTGCCGCATGAAACCCTAATCAGGCATCACCCATGCAGGAGTGCGTTGAAGTGGTTTCAGCGCTCGTGAGACGTGATGGGTTGATGCCAAATAAGATGGTGATGCCATGTATGATGGGTGATGCTTCAAAGAAGCCAGATCCCACATTCAGTTGTGGTGTTGCTGCTGCTGCTGCTGCTGCTCATGAACAGCAGCCACAGGATACCAGCGCTTGCCCACCTTGGTACGGCTGGAAAATTATTCCTGACAGCTCATCTGCACCACGAGTAGCCGGCAGATCCTTGCCACTGCTGCCAAACACCGTCACCACAGGCCTGCTGACCATGCTGCTGCTGCGCATGGGGCGGTGTGGTGCGCATGTCGACATGCGCGCTCGGAACGATAACGTTGTCGAGCAACTCATGCTGGCAAAAGGCACGGGGTGGAGGGGTGGGGTGTGTGTCTCGGCGTTAAAGGCCGTGGCAGCTGCTGTCAGTGTACCTTTGCTGGATGTAACGGACGCATGTACACAGCCGAGAATTGGCCGCTTACGGAAGCCGGTTGCATGCCTTTCGGTGCTTGTGACCTCCGGTGTGACTAACTGCCGAGTGTGTAATCTACAACGAGAATCCAAGGTTGGCGTATCACGTGAGAGCTTATGGCGGGGCAGCAAGGTTAAATAATTTATGAATGGAGCGCATAATTACAGTCATGAAGCTGTGTCTGAAAAGTAACGGCTGTCGCCTGCGTTCCGGGTTTCTCACCATGGGTGGCAGCAAATGCACCTTGATAATACCAAGGGGAGTACAGGTATAAAAGAATCTCTTACATTTGTACACCTCTTGGTGACACCGCCATGCTGCTAGTGTCACTAGTGACCAGGGCTGCAGTGACCGGGCACAGCCTCTTCAAACCAGCATCCAAGCTGACCAGCATCAACGGCTGTGCTTTGCATTGCTGTCCGAGGTGAAATTGGAGCAAGTAAAGAAGGCGTAACCACTTCACTAAGAAACTCTCACATATCGTAGTAACACATATTACCGACGGTAAGAGTGCGCTTCTGTCACGCGGCCTTCGCGTATCGCATAATGCTATAACGTTACAAACTACGCGGCGGGGTGACCCGTTACGCGAGGAACACCGTTTCTGTCGAGCACCCACCGCGTGGCCCAACTTAAACCCTTCTGCCCGATTACCCAGGCAAAACGACCCACCATTGACCTTTGAATCAACGTTGAATATAAATACTGCTTTCTTTGAGTAGCGCTGCAGCTCAGACGCCCTCTTGAAATATCATGCCCATAGATGCCCGCAGCAAGGCCATCAGCTACTGCTGAAATGTGTTGCAATCAAACATAAAATAATAATAATATCTTCATTCCGTTCGGGCTTGGAACGTAAAGGGGAGTTTGGCGCAAGGAGAGGCGCTGAGGGAGTGGCGGAAATGTAGCTCTGATGCCACGTATATAGATTAGTTTGAATGAACATTACAAATGTGACGGTAGGCGAGTGTAACACGAAAGCTTGCAGCCTAAACCTCACTGCTCCTTTTTATGCAGCTTATGAGAGCTTACGAGGCAGCAAATGCCTGCTGCGTAGCTTGGGTGAGACCGCGTAAGTCACCGGAATCACCCACTGTCAGTACTGTTGAGCGGAGTGCTACGCGGATCGACAGAAACGCCTATCGTCGCGTAATTTCACATAATAAGTTACGCGAAGTGATACGCGGATTGACAGAAACGCACGAGGACTTTTATAATTTAAAATCATCATGTTTTCAATTTTTCGTTTTTTTCCAGGTCGGAGTTGTCATGTCTCGTAAATTGCATGTTTTCCGGTGATCGGGAGGATTTTTCGCTTGGACCAGGCTCTTTGATTCCGCGATGCGACTTAAATGTACATACAGTATTACGTGAAACTTGAATTGAGAGTGCCGTGGAGCACGTCTGGAGCTTTTCCGGCACAACTCTTGTTCAAGGGCTCGACTAGTCTATAGTACTCTGCCATGGGCGGTGTATAAACATAGCAGGTGGCCCGAGCCGGGCCAGTCCCGTAGGAAGCTTGGTTGGTTTCATAGTTGCACTAAACGTTTCAATTGAAACGAAACGTTTCGTTTGTAAACGCGTTTCAAACGCCAGTGCCTTGGCTGAAACGCTGCTGAAACGCTGCTGAAACGCTGCTGAAACGCTGCTGAAACGCCACATTACAGTATGCACTGTGGAGGCCTGTAGTGGCCCAGTACACCAATTCCTTTCATTGTAAGTGATTATATATTATTGGTAGTATTGTTTATAAGCGGTGAAGTGCTGCTGCTCTCTGTTTCAAGGCAGAGGCCGGCACTCACTGCTCTGTCTCCTGCTGCTCACTAGTACTGCTGCTCAACAACAGCTCACCTTGTCCACGTTGCGCCGCTTGATGGCATCAACCTCCTCCTCACGCTTTCGCTTTGCGTTCTTAGAGGCATCACTGGAACCCTTGGCGGTTTTCAGGCGAGTCTTGATGTCCTCTGGGCACTCGAGTGCGAGCTCGCTGCAGCTGGGCACTCGAGTGCGAGCTCGCTGCAGGCCTTCACACCCTGGTTGGTGCCGAGCAAGTGCGAAACGATCCTGTTGACCCCACCGCTGAAGGAACGATAACAATGATGGCATACAACTTTGCTTTAGTTCTGTTTTGCTTGTAGCTTGTCGACATTGTCCCAGGCTATGCTAGCCTGATCAGTGACCTGTTTGCCCATAGCGGTGAGTGATCGGACAGCAAGACAATCAAAAAACAGTAATTGTATACAGTAAATGTTTAGAGGAGCTCTAAGTGCTTGAACGGGCCGCCAGGCCGAGTAACAAGGGGTCTTGTATTTAAACGCCTGAGCCCCACTGCAGCTGCCGTTTAAAAGTAGTGTTTCACACTGACAAGGTTTAAAACGCACGTTTCAAACGTTTCGTTTCGTTTCAAAAACTGCCTGACCCCGCGTTTAGTGCAACTATGGTTGGTTTTGATGTTGCCAGCAGGTCATGTGTGGGGCACCGGTGGTACCACGTGGGGCTGCCAACAGGCCCCTAGGGGCAGCGCGCCAGTTATGGCATGCTGTTCAAACCATCAAACTCGGGCCCGCAACTGTGGGCCCGCACTGTGTGTGTGTACACTTCATTGTTGACCAGCACTTAAGAGTGAGCCCCTGCAGCTGCAGCAAAGCCTCTTTGGGGGCTGTTTTTCAGTACCACGTGGCCACCTTTGACCATCTGCTGCTTCGTGCTCACCCACTGCAGAACGAGTCACTGGGAATCACATTGCACAGGTACATTAAAAGTGAACGTATAACAAGTCTGCAACGTTGCATACTTGTTATACGTTCAGTGACTTGTAGACAAACACGGGATTGCCACTGGCAATTTGCCAGCGACTCAGGCAACCAAAAATGCAAAGAAACAAGTAGTTACATTGGATGATAATGCCTTTACATCTATCTGTATTGTAAGCTACGCGCGAATGAAGGTAACATGTGTATTGCGTCGTGTGTCGGCATGTCACAATACTGAACAACGTGTAACGACAGTAGCGAGTCACAAAGCTGCACATTGTCGCTCGGGGAATACTTGATGTTTGTTACAGCGTGTTAATTGCCACTGCGTTATCACTACTAGTCCATTTCAGCTTCACTCCTATGACCCTTCCACTTCCTCCCAGCTACACAGTAACTTTCTGTACTGTCTTCCCTCTTCACAGTCTCGGTCAGGTTCGTCAGCCTTGATCTTCCAAGTCTTGGACCTTCCACCGTTGACAGTACCTGCTGACCTGGATAATGACAATTAGTAATGCCTTGGTCCTCTATATGATATAATAATACGTACTTCCATATGCCACTGTACCAACCAACCCACACTGCTGATACGAGCCCTTGATTCGCGATTCGAACCTCGTGGGCCCTATACCACCAGATGAGTTGCAACAGCACCTTCCGTACATATACCCCAACACTGACCCTCATGCATGTCACTACGCACATATGCATTAATATACAAAGACGGACATGTCACAAGGCACGATGCAGCAATGCAACACCCATATTGTTACAATAAGCTCAGCACCAATCCATATGCCTAGCCACTGATCACTGATATTGCATGCATGCACTGACACCCGGCCACCACTAGGCGCTAACGGCACTCCACATGCTGACCTGAACCCCCTTACACGCACATTCCATCTTCTTACTTGCAACATGCCCACTACCGTCAAACCCCCACGCTCCCCAAGCCACACTCACCGCCGCCGCCGCTGCAGCATGCTGGTGGACGCAGCGAACAACTGCTGAGGGCTGGTGTGCAGGTATGCACGGACAGCGTCAGACTTCCACCGCCCCATGACTTGAATGAGTCTGGTGGGCACACCCACGTTGGCGGCGTGCGTAGCACCGCCTCGGCGCAGAGAATGCGCCGCATACATGCCAGCTGCTGGAACACCAGCCAGCACCAACGCCTTCTTCAAGCGCGGACCCACCGTGTTTTTTACTGAGACGCGACAAACCTGCTGCTGCTGCTGCTGCTGCGGCGGCGGCTGCTGCTGTTGGTGCCGCTCAACACCCCCGAAACATCCACCAAGTCTTTCGCGGACAGCGGCAGCTTTGCTGCTGGTCACGCACAGCCAGCCTGCGCGCAACCTTCAGCGCCTGCTGAACCTCCTGCGTATTCAACTCCTCCCCACACTGCCACCCTGCCGTGCCCACCGGCGCAGACTCGCCATGGTGACTGCTATGGTCGACAGCTTATAGTTGGCTGCCACCATGCAAGCAATAAACTCCGCCACAGCTGCTGAGTGCGGCTGCATGCTCTGACCCGCTATGAGGCAGTAACGCTGTAACCGCTGCACTCCCCGCGTCATACGTCACTTGCGACGAGGGAGCCACGTCAGACGCCATGGAGTCCGGCATACACTGCTGCACTTGCTGCACAAAGTCATGCGTCCACCCGGACGTGGGCAGCAATGGCCGGAGCTGCTGCCGTCTAGCGGCGGCATACTGCCCCACCATCATCATACTACCCATGCAAGCCATAGCATCGGCGCCATCGGCCCCGCGCCCCACCGGGGCGGAAAGAGGAGGAAGCACTGCTCCAGAATGTGTGCATGCATTGCGCGCATCCCAAGACTTGACAAGAATAGCAGCAATGCACCGCGACACCATCCGACAGCTTCCAAAACTGCCCTAAGTATCAACAGATACAAAACCTCTGATTGACGAATCAGCCATTGACAAAACGCCGCGCAACTTTGCAGCGCAACCAAGCATAAATGTGATGGCATACTGCCCCATGTACTAATGCAATTTGCATCAGCCAGGCAGCGGCAGAGAGGGTGGGGGGCGGGATTTACGCGCAAGGCTTACAAAGATGCTGACAACGAGAGAAGCGATGACTTGCATGCATAGGCCAGCAGCCTGTATAGGTGCAACCAATGTGTTATGTGACAATGTCACATAACACATGCATCAAATCCTGCAGGATTTGTGCAATGTAACATGCAGCCGAGCGACAACAACGCTTTCACTACAGCCCTGTGGGTACAGGGCATATGTGAAAGCTGCATTTCCGGTGCATCAGAGCGCTGCAACCTATGTACGTGCCACGCAATGCCAAAACCCATTCCTCAGATCTGGTCTAGACCTAGGCGTATTATTTGAGGCAGCAACATCCGCGCCTACTGCACGCCCGCAGGCTTTGACACCTCCAAACAACTTTACTCAACATTTTGTATCGCATTTTAAAGTTTCAAAACTCCGACCCACTAACACACGAAACGGAGCCCTGAAAAAAGGCCTCCAGGTGCCGCACCTGCCTCCGGATCCGGAGGCAGGTCTTCCGGAAGATTGAGAATCTTCCTACGGGTATAAGGGTGTGTAGCAGGTGGCCCGAGCCGGGCCAGTCCCGTAGGAAGCTTGGTTGGTGTCGATGTTCCCAGCAGGTCATGTGTGGTGCACCACGTGGGGCCGCCACTCGGCCTACAGGGGGCAGCGCGCCAGTTATAACTGCATACATGTATGTTGTGTACATAATATTATGGCATGCTGTTTAAACCTTCAAACTCGGGCCTGCAACTGCGGGGGCCCGCACTGTGCTCCATATGTGTGTACACCTCATTGTTGACCAGCACTCAAGAGTGAGCCCCTGCAGCTGCAGCAAAGCCTTTTTGGGGGCTGTTTTTCAGTACCACGTGGCCACCTTTGACCACCTGCTGCTTTGTGCTCACCCACTGCAGAACAAGCCACTGGGAACCACATTCCACAGGTAAGTTAGGAATTACCGTATAACAAGTCTGCAACGTTGCATACTTGCTGCGCGACGCAGTACTGCAGTGCTGAAACCCAGACCCGCAGCACGTCAGCTTCGAGGCAGCATGCACCACGCCCCATGCATGCATGCTGCTCATGTAGTTCAGAAAGTCAAGCTGACAGTGCCTTATCCTCGCTGCGACGGTGCAAGTCACCGATGCAAAATAAAACGCGAACCCTGACGAGCTAGTCCACCTCCCTCCGGAATATTGAGAATCTTCCTATGGGTATAAGGTTGCGCTGCACCCAGTACTGGGCTTCCTTTTTTTCATCTGCCTGCTGGCGCTGTCGGGCAAACCATTCTGTCTGAAAGTAAGCTCTGGCAGCACATACCTGGCACTGGCCTGATTGCTGGCAGTGGGCTTCACGCTGAACCAGCGGGAAGCCTGACAGCGTGACACGGCACTACAACAGTTACAATGAAAATTGTTTGCACCAGGTGACTCAGCTGTCGAGCTGAAATCGCACTACGAGGCAGTCGCTCGCGCATTAAATTGCTTGACGACAACGCTATTCATTCGTTTCAAGCTGATCGGTGTTCAAGATGCAGGAACGGCCCCGGCCAGAGGATGCCGGCGACGCAAGCCTGCACTACGATGAAAGCGAAGCAAAACGGTACCACACATGCCAAGAGGTTGTCAAGAAACAGCTGGAGCTGACAGCAAGAGCGCTGGAATTCCTTGGGCCGTCGGTGGAGCACGAGACAGCAGCACGAGGCAGCAGCAAGCCACTCATCGCTGACATTGGTTGTGGTAAGGCTCTGCTGTTGGTGCCAAGCTGTTCACTCGCCATACGGCACGTGCCGCGTCCACGCTAACACTTGTCACCATGGAATCAGGTGTAGAGGCATGCGGCAGGGAGCCGAGCAAGCAACATGGCTCTTTGCTGCTGCGCTGCTGTTGCTGCTGCTCCTGCAGGGTCAGGCCTCAGTGGTGCGCTGCTGAGCAAGCTGCAGCTGCCATGGCTTGGCCTGGACATCAGCAGCGACATGCTGCAGGTGGGATGCTTCACAACCGGCAGTTTGGAGGACTGCACATGCTACTGCAGGCAGTCTGCAACAGTGTGCACTTGTGCAGCAGCAGCAGCAGCAGCAGCAGCAGCAGCAGCAGCAGCAAAACTAAAGAACTACAATGCATATGTGGGCTTCGGGTGAGCCCACAGGGCAAGCAGCATATGCCGACAACACACATGCACTAGCAGCTGCGCCCAAGCTGTCTTTGCGCTGCACTTGTGCCCTGACCATACACAGCTGCTGTCGCCACTGCCTCCTGTATTGCACTGGCCGTCTTACTACTCTGCTGCTTGTGTGCTGCACCCCAGATTGCAGCACAGCACGTGGAGCAGCAGCCCAGCAGCAGCAGCACCCCTGCTGGCTGCTGTGGTCTGCTTGCGTGTGACATGGGCCAGGGCCTGCCCCTCAGGCCTGCCAGCCTGGACGGAGCCATCAGCATCAGCGCACTGCAGTGGATCATCAACGCAGCACAACAAGCACCACAGCAGCAGCAGCAGCAGCAGCAACAACAGCAGCACTGCTCCAGCGGCACAGGCTGCGCTGCAGGCACCAGCAATGCTGCCGTGCAGTTCCAGCACAAGAGCCTGCCAGTGCCAGCTGTGCAGCAGGAGCAGCAACAGCAGCAGCAATTGGGTAGTACACCGTGGCCCGCACAGCTAGCAGCAGCTGGCACCACCAGCAGCAGCAGCAGCAGTGGCAGCAGCGACCCTTGCTTCCAGGCAAGCTGATGGCCTTCTTCAGGAGCTTGGCAGCGGTCTTAGTGCCTGGTGGGGCAGCAGTGGCACAGTTCTACCCAAGGGACCCTGCCGAGGCACAGGCGGGTGCCGCTGCTGTTCTGGATTGATTTCAGTTGACTCTTTTGCAGTTCAACAATTGTCTTGGTGCCTGGCGGGTCAATCGCGTCATACTTGGCGCACATGTCGGCTGTGCGCCTTTCCTGTGTTGCTGTGTCTCTCCTGCCAGCTCTGAACTGCCTGGTGCCCTGCGGGTGCTGCTGCTGTGTTGGCTTCCAGCCGCTGATGAGGCCACTCTGTGGGCTGTTGCTGCAAGCACCCCGGACGTGTGCTGTGCTGCTGCTGCGCTGCAGGCTGTTCTTGCATCGGCCGCTGCTGCAGGGCTGGCGCCGCTGCTGATGGTGGACTTCCCCCACCGCACACCAGCACGCAAGTACTTCCTGCACCTGAGCCTGCCAAAGAACACAACAGCAGCAGCAGCAGCACATCATCCTAAGGCTGCTGCTCCAGAGTGTCCACTGAGTTGGCACATTGGCGGCACATGCAGCCTGTGGCATAAGCAAGCAGCAGCAGCAGCAGCAGCAGCAGCAGCAGCAGAGATTGAGGCAGCAGCACAAGGGTGCGGCAGCAGCAGCAGCAGCAGCAGCAGAGAACAGCTTCGCCACTTTGAGTGAAGCTGCTTGTCGTGATGTTGCTGATGCGTGGGTGCAGCAGCAGCAGCGAGTTGTGCAGGATTACTCTTTGG